>CAEFZP010001313.1:0-20000 GCA_903064625.1 Mallotus villosus | reverse complement strand
GGGTTCGTCACAGCTCAGTACATGGAGAGCTGAGGGGAGAGTTGTGGTCATCCCTTCTGTGCTGTTGATATCAGGCTCTCCCTCTCCTCCCCCCTCCTCCCCCCTCCTCTGTCATTACAGATTGCTCGAGCTCGAGCATGAACAGTGGGAGAGGTGAGATCTTGGCGGAGACACACATTTCCGCAGACAAACACACGAATCACAACACAGGGCTATAAATACACATGGATTCTGGCTGATTTGCCAACTGGCGGATTGGCTTGTTGCTGTGTGTGAATTGCGATTGATACCAGCTTGCCTTGTGTGAGGGTGTATTCTGCGTGGTGTTTTCTGTTGTTGAACACTCCTGTGGGGTCTAGCTTCATGTCAGCATTTCTATGGGGGCTGGGGTGGTGATGAATCATAGTCCAATAATATGCAGGAGAGTTATGTAAATTCACTAATATACCAAGGTCAGACTAAGCTAGGGGCGGGCAAGCAGACTTTTACAAGCTTGCTGACATATTGTACATGTTTTGTCTGTGTGCTTTGAGAGAGCACTTTGAACTTGTGTACATGCAACAGGTGCTACTGAGATCCTGGTGAGAATTGCATCCTATAAATATGGCTTTAGACAGCTGCGTCACCGAAAACCAAATGTTCTTGTGTGGGAGAAACTTGAAGTCATTTAGCTTAGTTTTAAACACGCACAAACACATATACATACCTATGTGGATAAGATGACTGTCTATTCACAGCCCATCATAACAGGCCATCATGACTACGTCAAAACACACACCACAGGTTCCTTCCTGCCACTGAGAAAACTTGGCATCCATGCCAAGACTCCCTCTCTCTTTCTTTATTTATCTGTTTCTCTCTCTCTCTTAATCCCACTCCCACACATGCACACACACACACACACACACACACACACAACACTACTCTGCACCACACCTGGGTCAATTACATTGATCAATTCTCTGAACCCTTTTGAAAGCATGAGCTGTGTTTGAAATGCTCACAGTTGGCTCTCAAGAGACTCCTCCATGAGGTTTCCTCACACTGGGCAGCTTAAATCACCTGCTTCCAAAGTGTTTGTGCTAACAGAAAAATACACAGACCCTCTTTAAACCACACACGTACACACACACACACATGTACATAGATTGCAAAAGAAAAACGGTTCGCTTTTACCGTAGACAGGAGAAGAGATGAATACTTATCGATCGAGAGAGACAGAGGCCAACAGTGAGGCAAAGACACATAAATGGCCACTACAGTTGTACTTACAGGAGCGAAGAGGTCATCCACCGAGTGAACCAGGAACCTCTCTCCCTCTGCTCAGGTTCCCAGGGACGTCCCAGGTGTGCACGTCTGAGCGCGGGAGGCGTGGGGAGACGCGCGAGGAGACAGCCAGTGAGAGGAGGAGTGTGCGTCAGGCTGACAGATAGTCCAGTATACTCGAGAGCTGCTTTGACAGAGATACGCAGCTGAACGACGCAGGGGAGCTCTGCACTGACAGCTCACCATTCAACCTCTCTGTCTGTTCACATGCGATCGCTCCAGTGCCTGGAACACATACAGTCTGAGAGGAGGGGGAAAAAGGAACAGAGAAAAAAAGGAGAGGAGGAGAGGAGAGCCGTCTGCATGGACGGGTTTTATAATAAGACTCAGTCTCCACCCCCTCTCAGCCATCTCTCCGCCCCGATTGTTATAGCAACAGCCAATCCCGGTCGAGCAAAACACAAGCCCTCTCCGGCCAGCATATATGCTGTTGACATGAATCCCATAAACCAGCAAGTGCAATATGCATCCCTGTGTGTATGCATGTGTGTGTACATGTGTGTATCTTGGATGTCATTTACCACAGTGTGTTGTGTCATTATTTTTTACATTTCATTAGCCTTTGGAATGTTTTAGCTAAGAAATCCTCACCTGTGGTGCTAACAGTGTGACGTGTAGCTGTAACCTCTCAGGCTTAATGTTCTGAAAAGAGCTCTAGACTGATGGACATAAAGACGGGGATATAGATCTACGAAAGCACCTCATTCTTTCTCAGAACAGGACAAAACATATTCACCTGCATGAAAGTGCCTTAAAAGCCTTGAACAATAAATCTGAATCACTCTACTAAAAGCTCGTCTCCCCTCTCCCACCCCGGGGTCTCTCAGACGCCCACCTTCTCTTAGTCTTTCTCTGAACCAGAGGGAATACTTAGTATTGGTTCAGTGAGTCAGTCCTTCTCAGTCAATTAGCAGACATTGGAGGTTAAGTGTGTCATGTCATTGTGGAGGAGGTGAAACCTGACTCGTCTACACACACACACACACACACACACACACACACACACCGGCAAACATACACTCAGACCCCAAACACACAGAAATGAAACAAGTTGTTTAAGACAGTCTCACCTTATACAGTGTGGACCGAATACAATTTATGGCTTGTCTGCATTCCGTTGGCATGGAGATGCCAGCAAGCGAGCGCCAATAGGGGCTCCCGCACCAGTCTGACCCCACGCATATTCACACACAACATCACTGCCATTCCACCTCTCAAAGGTCCTCGACTGTCATCAATCTGTCTTTGTTTCATGGTGGTTGCTACAGTACGTGTTGTGTCTTTGTGTACAGTACACAGTCTGGGTGTGTCACATGATCAACCCCCAGATCAACCTCTCCAACAGCAGCCAGGAGAGATGTTTCCAGACAGCAGTGTGACCAGCATGGCTCCTGCTCAGGGTTAACACTGTTATGTAGCTTCTGGCAGCATTCCTCCCAGGTCAAAGGTCCGCAGGCCTGCTAAGACTCAGAGCAGAACAGGAAGTCGTTTTCAAGAGCCAGTGGATGGCTTGTGATATTAATGATCGTCTCAGAATGAAAACACTAAGCTGCAAGTGTAACCTTCAACCGCTGGCCTCCTCTCCAGCCCGTGTTTACATTTCACACGTAACTGATCTCAATCGATGCGTTGTTGTTTAACTGTCATGAGACACGAGGCTGATAAATGATCAACATACCAACCCACTCAGCCCCGCGATCATCTCCTCCTCCTCCGTCTCTCTGCTGTCTGCAGCGTGCCGTCCGTCTGACTCGGAGACGCTCTCGTCTGGCTGTGAAGAGCGTCCAGTGTTCCAGCTGCCTCCAGCCTGCCACAGCAGGCCCAGACTGACTGGGATCCCTCAGGTGAACTCTGATCCACCATGGATATGATGACAGCAGCATCCACAGGTGTGTCCATGATAGATAAGAAAAGAAAAAAGAAAAACAATGAAACGAGTTTGGGAGAAAACTCTCTCCATGCACACACACACGCACACGCACACACGCACGCTCGCACGCACGCACGCACGCACGCACGCACGCACACACACACACACACACACACACACACACACACCACACACACACACACACACACACACACACACACACACACACGCACACAGTCGTGGTGCTAAGTGGAAAAGAACAACAGGCAGGGTGGCAGTCAGGAGGTCGGCATGGAACATTCTTTGTAATGATTCGATTGTCTGTGTCCTTTAGTGCAGGGCTAGCTGACTCAGACACCTAGGCACACACATTCAGGAGGACTGTGAAGAAGAGGAGATGGAAAGAGAGAGAGAGAGAGAGAGATGAGAGAGAGAGAGAGATAGAGAGAGAGAGACGATAGAGAGATAGAGAGAGAGAGATGAGAGAGATAGCAGATCGTAGACGATAGCTCGATCTAGAGCTGATAGCAGAGAGCTACTCTCGCTAGAGAGAGAGACGTTGAAAGAATTAAAGGATATTAAATCTATTCCAGGATGTGGCTGGCAGTGTAATATTTAATGAACAAACAGAGTTGGACAGGAAGCCCAGTCTCCAGCTCCTCTCCTGTTTGTCCTGGGTTTAACTATCTCTCTCTCTCTCTCTCTCTCTCTCTCGCGCCTTTACAAGGTCCTGCGGACATTTGAGCATTTGTGTGTGTTTTTTGTGTGCCTGTGTGTGTGTGTTTGTGGTTGTTGCCCCCAGAGCAATAGAGGACTTGGCTGTGCGTTCTCCCATAGGCTTCACTAAATGGCGACAGCATGGTATTGTGTGTAGGATATTTGATTAACAAGGTTGATTGCCAGCTGTTCTGGAAGGAGGGTTCTGTGGCCATGTTGGTCACTGTGATTTTTGGTCAAAAATCGCACAACATAAATGTTTGGTGGATTCTGAGCACATGTCACACACCACACACACACACACCACACACACCACACACCCACACACACAACACACACACTACATCTGGTCACTGTTCTTTGTTCTGCATCTCCTTAGAACATTCGAGGAACTGGCTATATTTAACCATCCATGTATTGAGGCCCTTCTTGAGAAAAGCACACACACTCACACACGCAGTTGACTACCATCACATGAAGCCTGCAGGCTATCAAAGACCTCCAGCTCAGACTATTAAGATCTCTGCAGGGAGGAAGGTAGAAAGGTCTTCCAACAAACAAGTCTATGAACCCCACGGTTAGAGGCCTGGGTTCCCTCTCTGCTCTGCAGGGGTAGAATAACACCCTGCTATCCCCTGCTGGCCTTTTTTATGTGCTCATATCGACAATGAAAGGTGAACAACATCGGATATATTTGCCTTGGTGGTTCTTATGTCATTCTTAAAAAATGCTATGATGATGTATGTATGTGTGTTCCCATGCATGTGCGTGCTGTGTGTGTGGGTGGGTGGGTGGGGGGGGGATGGGAGTGTGTGTGTTATCTAGACAGGTCCATTCATTCAAATTCAATTGGCCGTGATTGAGCAGCTCTTTGAATGGTATAATTCAGAGAGGCTTTAGAACAGCAAAGATGAAAGGAGAAAAAGTGCTAATTGAAAGAAATACAGACAGATAGACAGACAGACAGGAAGACCGGCAAACCGGCAAACAAGGACAGACAGATAGACAGACAGACAGACAGACAGAATTGCAAACAGTCAGACAGGCAAACAGACAGACAGACATGTAGACAGACAGACAGGAAGACCGGCAAAGACAGATAGACAGACAGCCACAGACAGACAGACAGACAGACAGACAGACAGAAAGACAGAAAGGCAGACAGACAGACAGACAGACAGACAGAACAGCTGTGTTGCTCATGTGTGTGTCGGCGTGTCATCTCTCTCTCCTCTCTAATTCCCTGTCTGTGAGAGGTGGTTTAATATAGACCTTGTCTCAGACTCTCCTCACCGAGCCACCATCCACACAGATAGTTCCAGCAGAGCTCCGCTCGTCCCTGCCCGTGAGCTCCTCCGCAAGCCCCTCCATCACCTGGCTGGGGGGACAGACTGCACTACCACCACATGGAGGGCCTTTAGAAGGCTGTCATGGAACAGAGAACCATGTGACAAGCCCTGTGTTCCCATGTGAGGCGTTGTGTCATAAAGAAGTGCTGCGGTTGGTTCTGGACCTCGGATGACAAGCAATTGCTAAGGCTTGCTTGCCAGCCCACTGCTCATTAGGCAAGTCCTGTTAATCATAGGGCCTGCAGGTTCACACCCCGAGGTTCTCATTGGTGGTGTGCTTGCTCTCTCATTCCCCCTCTCTCTTTCTATCTCTCCCTCTCTGCCTCTCACTCTACCTGTCTTTCCACCTCTCTTCACCTCACCTCACCTCACCTCTCCCCATTTCTCTCTCTCTCTCTCTCTCTCTCTCTCTCTCTCTCTCTCTCTCTCTTACACAACCTTTCTCTCTCTCTATCAGCCTCAGTGTTGTCTGATAAGACTCATCCAGGAGTGTTGACATTAATTAGGCCAAATGACAATCTGATATGCAGGAGCCCCACAGTATTACCATGTATTAGCATAATTGACAGTGGGGTGGTGAGGATCGTCTGCATTTCTGGCCTTAACCAGACAGATGCTTCAGTGAGAGAAAGGGAAGGGGGGGGAGGGGCAGGAGGGAGCCGGGGACACTCCCAAGGAGGGGTAGAGAAATGAGGAGGAGGAAAAGTGTTTGAACAGCTGCAGACGCACCATTTTGGGCCGTAGTTACCATGTTGCCATGGTGAGCCCCTCTCTTCCATAGTGAGCATCCACATTTTCGTCAGCTAGAAACAGATAGTCTGATGACATTTGACATTGAGTTATTGAAAGGTCAGAGTGTAGTGCAAAATGTAGAGTAGATGTAAATGAGCGGTAGATGAATGCAGTGTGTGTGTGTCCTCTGGTGCTAGCTCTGAAGAAGCAAAACCACCTGCCGAGGACGTCCCCATTACAGTAAACACAGCGGAGGTGAATTGCCATTGGTGGATCATAATGGATCATTATTCCTGGTGGAGAACTCAGGAAAATAACTTCTTCATCGATCAAAAACAACTCTGTTGAACTGTATAAGAACCTTTTCTTCATGTCTTGTGTCCCCTCAGTCTCTTCTAATCTATCCTATAAGGTTCCAAGCCTTGCAGTGCTAAATCCAGAAGCTACCGTGGTATAGTTCACTTTGCTTACTAGCCAGACAGCTTTGCCTTGCACCAACCGACTGAGTGACCTGATGTGTGTGTGTGTGTGTGTGTGTGTGTGTCTGTATGTGTGTACTACATGTTTTGATAACAGATTTCCCCTTCATACTTGGATGGACTCCCTCCATGTCTCCCTGTTTGCAAGTCTACAAATGATTCTCCTTCTCTGTCCTCTGCTCCACTCCCCCGTCTGCCCCTCCGACCTCTCTCCTCTAAGGGTGGAACATGTTTACTGGCACAGATCCAGCAGATCAAATGTGACCTTCCAGGAACTGGAACTACTACCCTTTGATGATAACTTTTTGTGATAACAGTGCAGTCCCCCAACTGACCAACAGAGAGCAGTGTCCACCATGATACTCTGTGACAAAGCTGATGTCACCTTGACATTTTTGATGTAGAGGTCTTATTGACTCTCTCTCTCTCTTTGATTTTTGAAACCTGTTTACTTCCTTATGTTTGTCCTGCAGTGATTGAACCAATAAGAAGTCTGTGGCAATCTTCACCACAGTGAACACCCTGCTCCTTCCCACTGAATGTGACAGTACCTGCTGTGAAAATGTATCCTTTTAAATCTGTAGTAGTGCTACAATTATACCACCAGATGGCAGACAAGGGCCACCTCTGTTGATGTGTTCGGACTAGAGAAACCTTTACAGGAATCTCACATGTCTGGCATGGTGTAGAAAGGAGTCTAGTCGAGTACAGTCTAGTTCAATCTGATCCAGTCTGGTATGGTGTAGAAAGGAGTTTAGTCTAGTACAGTATGGTCTAGTCAGGTCTAGTGTAGTCTAACATGGTGTAGAAAGGAGTCTAGTCTAATACAGTCTGGTCTAGTCAGGTCTAGTCTAGTCTAGCATGGTGTAGAAAGGAGTCTAGTCTAGTCCAGTCTAGTTCAATCTGATCCAGTCTGGTATGGTGTAAACTGGTGTCTGTCTGGTCTGGCTCAGTCTTGTCCTGTCTGACATTGTGTAACTGGTGTCTAGCCTAGTCTGGTTAAGTCTGGTCCAGTCTGACATCGTGTAGACTGGTGTCTAGTCTAGTCTGGCTCAGTCTGGTCCGGTCTGACATCGTGTAGACTGGTGTCTAGTCTAGTCTGGCTCAGTCTGGTCCAGTCTGACATCATGTAGACTGGTGTCTAGCCTAGTCTGTTTCAGTCTGGACAAGTCTGTCATGGCGTAGAGAGGCGTCTGGTCCAGACCGGTTCAGTCTGGTCCAGCCTGGCATGGCGCAGACAGGTGTGGTCTACCAGGGGAGGGGGAGCAGCTGGGAGAGCGCTGACCTTCACACCTCTCTCCTCCACACTCTGAATCATGTCATCAGAAAACTCATTACTGCCTGTGCTGCTCAGATGTTTCAGAGCCGCCCCGTCTGCTGGGATCCCATCCTACATGTCTGTGACATCAGCCCACAGCTGGGAGAGAAGCGTGACATCGATAGCAGGTATCTATATTGTCGTTGTCCTGGCTGTGGACTACTGTGAGGGAGCAACTCAATGGAGTTTAGTGTGCTCGGGGCTTTTATTCTACTGACTGTATGTGACTGACTTACTTGGCATTGGAATGTGATTCAAATGAGCCTTCTTTCTGCTGTCATTCAGTGGAATGGGATTGTGCTGTTGTTATCACCTGATGTTTACGCAAAGCCCACTGCCCGCTTCGTAAAACCGCTCGGTGTCATTCTCTTCGCGATTATTACTGCGATATCATTATTGATTATAATTATGATTCTGTTTTCTTTGCGTGGCATTGTGATGATTCCCTCCATGCCAATACAGCTTATTGAATTGAGCTGACCTGACCTCGCAGGATGCATTATGGATACGATTTTCCCTCCCCCGCTCACTGTCTGTCAGCCTGAACGGACGATAAAGAAGGGATGGAGGGAGGTAAGAGACAGGCCGATACGTCGATGCAGGGGGGGGGGAGCGAGGGAAGAGTGTGAGAGAGAGATAGAGGGAGATGGAGAGGTGATGTGGGGGGGGTTATCTGACTGAGTCCTTATCGGGAGCTGCTGTTTGTCTCGTCTCACTGCTGGAGGAAAGTCTGCCTGGAGCCAGACACGAGCTACGGCAGCATGCTGCACGGCCGCGGAGACGCCCAGACACAGAGAGAGAACGAGAAAGATGGACGGAACCGAGAAACGGTGACAAAGGAAGAAGCACAACAGACTGCAGGATGAGTGAGGCAGGTCGGAGTCCTGGGCCCAGGTTGAGGGAACTACTTCTTCTGTGTGCATGTGCCCTGTGCATGTGCCAGTGCTCTCCCACTAAAACACCTCACCAAGGCTGTGACACAGACGCCCAGTGTGGGAGCGAGCATGTGATGAGTGTGTGTGTGTGTAAATGTGTGTGTTTATCCTTGCGTATGTGAGGGAGGTGGGTGACGATGACCACTGCTCTGTGAGCCAGAGCAGTAAAGAACATAAGACAATGTGTTTGTGGCTCGGCGATGATGCATCTGCGTCAGTCTGCCATCGACACCTCCTTATCCAACTCAGCTAGCTTGCCCACAGTCCTCCCATCTGCCACAGCTGTGGTTGGTTGCATCATATGTGGTGTATCGTCAATTAGTCAATACGGTCTGTATTTTGATCACCAGCCAAATTTCTACATAACTGATTTCAGTATTTCTAAAACCAAGAGGTCCCAGGGGTATTTGGTATTTTGTACATTTGGAATCGTTTCATTTCAGTTGGAATGACTTAAACCAGTAACATGGACCTTGATGCGCAATCAAAATATGTTGATTCGAATGTTTCATTTTTATGAGCGTTATGGGCGATGGTAAACATGAACTGCACACCAGCCTACGAATGAGCAAGTATGTGTGACATCCCAGAATTAGATTCGGTTCCTGGCTGTAAAACCATTCAACTCTGCCAATAACACCCTAGACAGCACCATTCATGTGTGGCACATTTTAAGGAGAAGAGATGAGAAGTGGAGAGGAGAGGAGGAGGGAAGAGGAGGGACGAGGAGGGAAGAGGAGGGAAGAGGAGGGAGTGACTCATACATCTTAATTAGAAGCTAACCAGCAGCATGTTAGCATTAGTGAGGAGAGGCAAGGTTGTCACTGTGTATCAGCAAAAAGGGATTCCATTGTGGGAAGGTGAGAACCACACACACACACACACACTCACACACACTCACACACAGCCAACTTGTTCCAGAAGCCCAATCAGGTCTGTCAAATCTGTTGCAGGAGACAGATACCCTAGGAGGGAGTGTATGCACAATGAATACACCACCTTAAAAACTGTCCCTGAATCAGCACAGTGAATACACCACCTTAAAGACTGTCCCTGGATCAGCACAGTGAATACACCACCTTAAAGACTGTCCCTGGATCAGCACAGTGAATACACCACCTTAAAGACTGTCCCTGGATCAGCACAGTGAATACACCACCTTAAAGACTGTCCCTGGATCAGCACAGTGAATACACCACCTTAAAGACTGTCCCTGGATCAGCACAGTGAATACACCACCTTAAAGACTGTCCCTGGATCAGCACAGTGAATACACCACCGTAACTGAACACAGCTACTCTAAGAGCAGCCAGCAGATAAACCCCTCTAACTACCTGTTAGACCTGCAAGGGAAAGAGAGAGAGAGACAGGGAGAGAGAGAGAGAGAGAGGGACAGAGTGAGGAGAGAGGAGAGAGGGACAGGGAGAGAGAGAGAGTGAAAGAGAGAGAGAGAGAGAGAGTGAGGAACAAAGTGAGTGAGAGGGAGAGAGTGAGCGAGTGAGAGAGAGAGAGAGAGAGAGTAGAGCGTGACTGAGAGGGAGAGAGGGTGACTGAGAGTGAGAGGGAGAGAGTGATTTAGAAAGGTCTCTGTCCTAAAAATACCAGCAGGAGGTTTTGGGAGGATGGATGGGAAAGGAGTTTCAGAAACAACAAGCTTGGTTAAAGGTTAGGCAGAGGGACGAGAGGATGGAGGGGAAGAGTGGTGAAGTGAGGGGGGGATGGGAGCTGAAGCCCACCCAAGACCCTGTTGTTTGTTTTAATGTCGTCAGCGGTCAGTGGCATTTGTCCAGATTCCCCCCCCCCTCTCTCTCTTTCTCTCTCGCTCCTACACACACACATGTGTACACACACACATGCGTACGCAACCAGTGGCATTTTGTCAAAGCTGTGCGGGGGTGTGGGGTGACGCTGTTGTTGCCACGGGGACAAGGTGACCTTAAACAGCTCTTAGTGAGCACGGTGGTGGTAGTATCCTCAGACTGCTCACCTCAACTCGGTATCAGCACCACACACACACACACACACACACACACACCTCCAACACACACACTCATCGTAATTGTCCAACATGGTTGATGATGAATCTGTCTCCTTTGGGATAGTGGGGGTGGATGGGTGAACACTTGTGACGTCACATGGTGTGGTTGTGGGGGTGATGAGGAGCAGGAGGAACATGTGTGGCCGGTCCTCTGGGAGAGAGCTCCAGCAGCAGCGTCTCATTGAACACCTTCAGACCCTCGGGGGGTTTCCTGCCCAGCCACGGCTGCCGGGAACATTCAAAGGTCCAGTTGGCTGGCCTCTGGCAAATATTAGAAAAAAAACCTTTGTCCCCTCCATCTCTTCAGTGTCACTGATGTCACAGATGAGCTGAGATGCGCCCCCCGCCCCCCCCGCCCCGTCTTCGCCCCCACCAACCAGATTGACTGCCCCCCCCCCGCCCTCTGCTCCTGCTATAACACTTGTAGAAATGGCCTGACAGATCCAATTTGAGGTTATTACCCTGACACATACATTCAGCATCCAGCCGACAACAGCACTCGCGCTCTCTCTCCACCGCTCCACACAGTCCATTAGAAGAGCCCAAATGAAAATGAATTATGCATTTTTCTCCTGCCACTTTGTATAAGTATAGGATACATCCTCTGTTTCCACACAATTGCACTGGGACACACGTAGAGGCACCGACAGACACACACAGCAAGCACATTCACAAATAGACTTGCGCAGAGGCACAAATACATTGTTTTTGCTGTTCTCAACATGCAAATGTATTCCTGAAAGAATATAGCCATCTTTCCCCATTTTGAGGAGGTTAATTGAATGTTTTCCAGCTTCTATAACCTACAGTATTAAGTGCCAGTTAAGGTAGCCCCTCTCCAGCTCTCCCCCGCCAAGGTCGCTGGCCTCCCTCCTGCCGTTAGTATTCCCCTCGTATCCCCCATAATCCTCAGTGTTTGAGCCTCAGATACAAACACATTCTATTCAGCCCGCGCCAGGGGTCCTCTGATATCCAGCAGAGTGTTAGTGTGTTAGTGTGTGTGTGTGTACGTGTGAGTGTGTCGGGGTCTGTGTGAGTCTGTGTGTGTGTGTGTGTGAACAGGGCTGTGTGTTTAACATCCTTCAGTGTTTAGTATTCTCTCCGCCACGCGTCCTTGTGTCCCCGTCCTCTCTCGCTCCTCTCTCGCTCCTCTCTCGCTCCTCTCTCGCTCCTCTCTCTCGCTCTCCTCTTTCTGATGAGAATACTGACGCCTGATGGAGGAGAGGAGAGAGAGAGAGGAGAGAGGAGGAGAGGAGGAGAGGAGATGAGGATGAGAGAGAGGATAGGAGGAGAGGCTATGCGATGATGAGAGCGGAGCAGAGGAGAGTAGGCGCTCTTCTGCTCTGCTGCGCAGTCTTCGCTCTTCCTCTTCTGCTGCTCTAGATCTCTTGCTACTCGTCAGTCTCTTCGTCAGCTCTCTCTCTTCTCTTCTTCTCTCTTCTTTGCCTCTCGATTGCTTCACGCTGCGGCTAGGAGTACGTTTATTTTGTCTGCCAAGAGTATTGAGTGTGAATACAGATGGATATGGTTCATGCCATACTGTCATTATGTGATTAAATACCGAAGCGTTCTGTGTGATGTGTCAGGCTGTACATATATTCTATAAATAGGAGAGCAGGATAATGTTAGCAGAATATCAATACAGGCTTGGAGCGTGCAGAGAGCAGATATGGGAGGTTGTTTTCATAGTATTGATGTGGGCTGTGGCTCAGTCTGTGCAAGATATCTCATCTTGCATTTTGGATGGCCGTGTGTGCGCGTGTGTGTGCGCGTGTGTGTGCGCGTGTGCGTGCATGTGTGTGTGTGGGTGGGGGGGGCTGCGCCGGGGGGCTGCTCAAGTGTGAAATCGTGTGGCGGTTCTTCCATTGCGCTTCATTTAGCCAACCATCGTCCATCTCTCATTCCTGACAAGTATCCTAACTGCTCCAAAATGCAAGCGCCTCAGGCTGAGGTGGCAACGTGTGTGTGTGCGTGTGTTTGTGTGTTCAAACTTTAGTGTATGTATGTGTGTTCGAGAGAGAGCGCTTAAGTGAGACTCTAATAAAGCCGCCTGCTACCATGGTAACCGGGGCGGGGGCTAACTCATCTTCCATGTCTGGAGACCCATCAGAGCTCGACCACACGACACACACTCTCCTCACACACACACCTCCCCACACACACTCTCCCCACACACACTCTCCCCACACACACTCTCCCCACAACACACTCTCCCCACACACACTCTCCCACACACACTCTCCCCACACCACTCTCCCCACACACACTCTCCCCCACACACACTCTCCCGACACACACACTCTCCTCAGCACACCCCACACTCTCTCAGCACACACACTCTCCTCAGCACACACACACCTCCTCAGCACACGCACACTCTCCCCACACACACACCTCCCCACCAACACACCTCTCCCCACACACACCCACCTCTCCCCACCACACACACACTCTCCCCACCACACACCACACTCTCCCCCCACACCCACTCTCCCCGCCCAGCACCACTCTCCTCGCACACACACCTCTCTCAGCACACACACACTCTCCTCAGCCACCACACACCTCTCCTCCACCCCACACTCTCCCCCACCACACACACACTCTCCTCAGCACACACACACTCTCCTCAGCACACACACACACTCTCCCCACCACACACACACTCTCCTCAGCACACACACACATCTCCCGCACACACACTCTCCTCAGCACACACACACTCTCTCAGCACACACACACACTCTCCTCAGCACACGCCACTCTCCCCACCACACACACACTCTCCTCAGCACACACACACTCTCCTCAGCACACACACACTCTCCTCAGCACACACACACACTCTCCCCACCACACACACATCTCCTCAGCACACACACACTCTCTCAGCACCACACACTCTCCTCACCACACACACACTCTCCCCACCACACACACACTCTCCCCACCACACACACACTCCTCAGCCACGCACACTCTCCAGCACACAACTTCCCCACCACACACAACTCTCCCCACCACACACACACTCCCAGCACACGCACTCTCCCCACCACACACACACTCTCCCCACCACACACCACTCTCCCCCACCACACACACTCTCCTCAGCACACACACACGCTCCCCACCGCACGCACACTTCCCCACCACCCACACTCTCCCCACCGCACACACACTCCCTCAGCACACACACACTCTCCCCACACACACACTCTCCTCGCACACACACACTCTCCTCAGCACACACACACTCTCCCCACCACACACACACTCTCCTCAGCACACACACACTCTCCCCACCCCACACACACTCTCCTCAGCACACACACTCCCTCAGCACACACACACTCTCCCAGCACACCACTCTCCCCACCACACACACACTCTCCTCAGCCACGCACACTCTCCCCCACCACACGCACACTCTCTCAGCACACACACACGCTCCCACCGCACACTTTCACCACACACACACACTCTCCCCACCGCACACTTCAACACACACACAAACGCATATGGATCAACTGATGCAGATGGACGCCATGTAAATGAGGCCTTGCAGAGGCATCCACACACCCTCCAACCCCAGGCGCACACACACATGAACCCAGACTGTGGTCTGTGAAACAAGCTGTGACACTGTGAACAAGAGGTATCCAGACAGGCTGTTCCTCTGTGGATGTTCTGACGCTCTCTGGCCACCCCAGCCGATCCTCCAGACCATGACCAAACACATGCACAGCATGCCCCAACACACAACACACACAGACACACACCACACACACAACACACAGACACACAGACACAGACACACAGACACACAGACACACAGACACACACACACAGACACACACATTGACAATAGGTCTGCCATAGCCAATGATTTCAGCTAGATACAGGCCTTTCCTTTCCAACTGTACTCAAAATCTCCTGTTTCTATAGCGTGGCTGTGTGCGTGTGTTTGTGTGTGTGTATGTGTGTGTCAATGTGCCTTGGGAGGAGATGGGATAGCTTGTCAGGAGGCTGAGTGTGACAAAGTGAAAAGTACATTGTCCATGTGACAGTTTTATTGCATTTTTCATGTCTGTTTAAATAAAACCTCCAGACGTTAAATACCACACACACACACACGCACAGGCACACACACACACACACCACTGTTAGGTATTCGTTACAACCACAACATGCTCATCCACCCACAGATACAAGAATCCCTCCTCCGTCACTCACAATGAGAAGGGCAGCGGATCCCGACAGCCAATCACAATGATCTTTAATAACAACCTTACCCATGATCCTCCTGGGCTGTGTGGGAGGAGGAGGGCAATAGAGTTCCACCTGACATTTAAGATAAGCTCTGTTTGTGTTCATAATGACTAGGAAGACAAATATCATGAAATAGATGACACATTCACGAGGCTCTGTAACTAAAGCAGGAGAGTTCATGCATAGTTAGACCAACAGAGACATGGCTTCACACAACTTGGTGTGTGAAAACGTGAAAGACTACTGAAGCGAAGATGGAATGAAACTGATAGTGAATTGATTGAAAGATGATGAACATTCCGCAGAGCTGGCCCCTGTTCCACTGTTCTATACCTGCAGAAAACA
Organism: Mallotus villosus; assembly: GCA_903064625.1. Taxonomy (NCBI): domain Eukaryota; kingdom Metazoa; phylum Chordata; class Actinopteri; order Osmeriformes; family Salangidae; genus Mallotus; species Mallotus villosus. The sequence continues at coordinate 4,619 of CAEFZP010001313.1, read as the reverse complement.
CACACACACACCACACACACACAGACAGCACAAGACAGAAGCATAAAGCAAAGGAAAATAAGAGATATAGGTTTAAAGTTATTTGTTTCAGTCCTGGTGATGAAGGAGATGGATTTTTTTCATCAAAGGAATTTGATTTCCCAATAAACACATGTCAATGAAACAGGAAGAAATTGCTTCGATATCCTGCTACTCTAGCAACCCAAATGGCATCAAGAAGGTGAATAAATTTAAATATTGGAATGACTTCTAGGATACAAACCCATGGGACTTTTGTTGAATGTGCTGAGGGCTTTTCCATGACCTGTTACCTACGCAGTTAGTATAGGTGGCATCTCATTATAAGATGAAACCATGCTGATAGGATCCAGCCAAATTACACTCCTACTGTGGATAGAAAATGTAGTAGAAAGTAAATAAATAACCTCTTTTTGGAATGTGTTATATTTACAGAACCCTATCTTGAAATTCAGTTCATCCATCCACAGGACAAGTGATGGGAAAAACCAAAGCCACCTTCCCCCACCTAACGCCGCCCAAACACTAAACCTCACCGTTATCGCTTTGATCTGGCCTTTGATCCTTCAAGGCGTTTGCAGAGGGCCGAGAGGTCCAGATATTTTCACAAAGTTGTATTTTTTCAGCCTCAAATCGCTGGTAGTCTAGCAGTACGAGGTAGCCTAGGGCAAGTTTTGAGAAATGTAATAAGCTGGTGGCCATAAGAGCAGGAGAATGAGACGTGATGTGGAGCATCAATCATGAATCATCTGGCTAACAGGGCTGTGTCTTTTTTAGTTGACATTTATTGACTTTGTCCATTGTGTCTTTGTTTTTACTACTTGAACATGAACTGGAAAATCCAGCTAACTGTAGTTACTGTGCAGTACTACAACTTACAGTACAGACAGGCAAGCAATGCAAACACTTTTTAAGTCATGTGGTGAATAGCAGCATGTATATCATAGTAGCATAAGCCTATTCAGACCCAGACTGGAGAGGGGACACCTGCTACTCCATCATGCCCCTCTCTCTTCCTCTTCCTCCTCCTCCTTCCTCCTCCGTCCTCCCCCTCCCTCTCTCCTTCAGCATTGTAATTCTGCTGGAAACTCAGCCCAGTCTGGGTAAGTGGGGTAGCCATGCGTGTCACAGTGAGATCCACTGAATGGTAATGAACTGTGAGTGTGTGTGAGTGTGTGTGTGTGTGTGTGTGTGTGTGTGTGTGTGTCTGGGAGAAAGGGAGGGTGCGAAGTCCCAGAGCATGAGACGTTTCTGTTCTGTGAGCGCAGAGAGAGGGAGACCAGTGAAATGAGAGCAGTGAGAGGACGAGAGGGAGTGAGAGAGAAGAGGAGCGAGGCAGGAGCGAGGCAGGAGAGAGGAGAGCGGCATGAGAGGAGGCAGGGGAAGAACGAGGCAGGCTGCTGAATCACCACCACTCCATCCATCTCTCCACTCTCTCCCTCCGACGGGGTGGAGGAGGAGTACGGGAAAGGACAACCCCACGCACACACACACCACACAACACACACACCACACACACACACACACACACACACACACACACACACACACACACACACAGCCTCCAGTCTGCATCACTATCCAGTACACCTGCCTCCATCCATCCACCAACTCCCATTGTTCCGTCCAGCTCCATTCTGTCTCATCCCTCCATCCCCGTCAATCCGTCCGTCCCCGTCCTTCTCTTTCTCTCCAGCCCCCACGCCCTGCTAACCCACACAACGTGTGTCACCACTGCCAGGGAGAACATGCTCTGCCGGGGGGAGGGAAGCCTCTTAGAAGAGAGGCGCGGAAGACGAGAAGGAAAGGAAGAGACGGAGCCGAGCGCAGCACTCGAATCCCGATGTTCCGGACACTCGCGTTACTCTGATGGAATACCCTGCAACCCAGGGATGGAGGGAGTAGGGGAGAAGACAGGAGAGAGACAGAGAGAAGAAGAGAGGATTCACGACCAAGACAGCCAGCGCGCCTGAGGGGTACGGAGAGAGAGAGAGAGAGAGAGAGAGAGAGAGAGAGAGAGAGAGAGAGAGAGTGAGAAAAGAATCACTCCAATCATTCTCCGAACAACTTCAACTCCCTTGTCCCTCTGGCGTTTTTCATTCCGGTTTCAATCTCGTTTCTCATTCTGTTTTTTCCCTCTCTCTCTCTTTCTCTCTCGTTCTCTCTCTTTCTCTCTCACTGTCTCTTTGCCTTCATTCACTCCACCTCTCTCTCCCCAGTCGTGTCTGCAGGCTCTGTTTGGGACTCTGGCTAATTGTGGAGTATTCTCAGGCGAAGGGGAGAGAAACGCTCTCTCTTTTTCTTTTTCATTCTAATTAATTCCCCTCCGTTCAGACTCTCAAAAAGGCTTTCTCTACTCTCCCTCTTCCCCCCTCCCTCCCTCCTTCCCTCCTCTCCCCTCTCCCTCTCTCTCTCTCTCCCTCTTGATCTCGCTCTCTCTTCTCTCTCTCTCTCTCTCCTTCTCTCCGTCCGACTTCTTTTGAGAAGCGAATAATTGGATGTGGAGATTGGCTTCTCTGTGTCTGAGCCAGATGATTGTGCCTCCCCAAACGATCACACACACACCTGGGGCTTAGTGTAGTGTGTGTGTGTGTGTGTGTCTGCATGTGTGCATATGTGCATGTGTGCATGTGTGTATGGGCAAGAAACCACACAACACGTTGTGGGTGTGTGCTGGAAGTACCAAGGCAGAAAGAGAGGTGGAGTGAAAGAAAGAGAGGTGGAGTGAAAGAAAGAGAGGTGGCCGTGGAGAGGCAGAGAGAGGGGGGCTCTGACAAGATGAAAGTAGGATTTCCCCTGGGATGGGTGTGAGGAATAGAAGCTGAGCGCTGGACAAAGAGTCGGGCAGAGGGAGAGTCGCGGGGAAGACAGATCCGTACGAACACTAGTTTAGCCACGCTAACTGACACACACACACTTATAGTGTAGCCGTCTCTTAAGCTATCTCTTTTGTCACCATAGTTGGGCGGGAAGACTTAGCTCAAATGGAAAAATAGAGAGACTGTTTTCCCTCCGGACACAAACCCCCAAAAGCTTTGTCAACACCTGGGACCCATTGCTACATTATTTTGTCTTGCTAACTTTGATTGTGTATACTTTATGACATTCTGAACGTTCCTGTCTTTCTGTCTATTACTTTTTCTCCTATTCTTTTTCCTATCTTATATCTCCCTCATCTCTCTCTATCGGTCTCTTTCTCTCTCTCTCTCTCTCTCTCTCTCTCTCTCCTCTCCTCTCTCTCTCCTCTCTCTCTCTCTCTCTCTCTCTCTCTCTCTCAATCACGTCTTCGCTCTCTCCCACCCCCTTGCTCACTTCTCCCTCCTCCTTTTTCTCTCCTCCTCCTCTCCACTACGGCTGCCTCGCTCGTCCAGTCTCATTGTCCCCACACACACCTCTGAGTGTGTGTGTGTGCATAGTGTGCGTACGAGGGGAACCCATCCTTTCTGCCGCGGAGCGAGAGGAGAGTTGAGGTGAGTACTGCTCTGTCCGGACCTTCGTTCTTCACTGTTTTACTGTCACCTGGAGAGTGCATGTCTGTTCGTGTGTGTGTGTTTTGCATCTAAAGAGGCTCATAAGGACTCGTACCCAAAATCACTCATATGTGTGTCCATATATAATGTGCTTTGTTACTGTAGTGGATTGATGTGTGTGGTTTTATGTGTTGTGTCTCTGTGTATCTGTACACATGTTATCAGAGGGCATTTGTGTGTGTGTGTGTGTGTGTGTGTTGTGTGGAGCCAGAGGGTGAGACTTGCTCAGTCTATACGTGCTCTGGTTGTGAATTATTGACCACAGCTTTAGACTCACTCCCTGCTATTTCACATTAAGCCTGCAAAACACACACACACACTTCTCTCTCTCCTCTCACACACACACCTACACGCTCACACATTCCACGGCAGATTTGAGTATTTCCCGAGGGTGAACCGAAATAGACTTTATTTTAAATCAGGACGCAGCGCAGAACCGCTTTAGCCTAGCACAAGCCCCATGGTGCCGGGCTAGCGGACACACACTACACACACAAGCGCATAGCACTCACACACAGCCCCACAGAGCTGCACACACCTATCAAACAGACACGCTCTCTCTCACAAACATGAGTGAAAATGGAAGAACGTGGTAATCCAGTAAAAGTGATAAAGCACACTGGATTAACAATGTCATCATAGAGTTGCACCTGCCAGATGAGTTTCTGTTTGCTGAAGATTTAGTCCTGATTACAGCAGAAGAACCGAGACCACCTGAGCACGTCTCTATGTGTGTGTGTGTGTGTGTGTGCTGGTGCGTCTGTCTGTGTGTGTATGTGTGTGTGGTGTGTGTGTGTGTGTAGGGGAATGCCTGCATACTAATAAGGAGGGTGAAGGATATGAGGAGGTGGAGGAGGAGAAGGGGGTGGGAGAGAAGGGGTTGGAGAAACGAAAGAAAAGAAGGATGTAGATATCTGGGGAGGTCAGATTAGCCCGCTTGCACCTGTTCCCAAATTGAAAGAGCGAGAAGGGGTAGAAGAAGAGAGGGGTAGACAATACAGGCGCGAAAGAGAAGAGGATGGGAGGATGAGAGAAAATAGCTGAGAACATTCCTCAGTGTGCCTTAGTGGG
>CAEFZP010001312.1:0-15399 GCA_903064625.1 Mallotus villosus | reverse complement strand
TTGGTGTAAGTGTGGGGGCGCCCACTTCGCACCAGAAATGGTATTGTATGAATCACGGCCGCAAACTCCTCCAGTGCTGGTTGCTGACCTGATTTTCGCACTCTCCCTTTTTTGGCTGTTGGGCCCCCTCCCTAATTGTTCCCTCCCCCTAACGTTCCCTCCCTAACGTCCCTCCCTACGTGCCTCCCTAACGTTCCCTCCCAAACGTTCCCTCCCTAACGTTGCCTAACTAACGTTCCTCCCTAACGTATACTCCCTAACGTTTCTCCCTAAAGTTGCCTCTCCCTAACGTTCCCTCCCCTCACGTTCCCTCCTAACGTTCCATCCCTCACGTTTCCTCCCTAACGTTCCCTCCCTAACGTTGCATCATGTGAGGAGATAGGAATCCCCCAGCTGGTTGCTCCTTAAGGAGGGGAGCACGGATGCGATCAGAGATTGCTGATGCTGGTACATGAGGGTAGAGGAGAGCTGGTTCCATTTGGGTTGGACGTTCCTCCAGAGGTCATGACCCCACCTGGTGACGGAAGCTTTTCTCTTGTTTATGAGGAATACAGACTAATAAGGACTTGCGTATTTAAAGTGGAGCATCTCTTCCTGTGTTCTATTGTGTTGTTAACAATCTTTCATTATTAAACCTGCAGATAGTTAGTATGCCATGAAGGTTCCGATCTATAAAAGTCTAAGAAAATGGCTTTGCACACCCCAAAACACTGTCAACCTCTTTGGAAATTGTGTGAAGGGCTGTATATTCAACATTTTGGGAAACACTTGAATTCACTCCTCTACAGAATTTAGTATTAAAAATAGATTATACTATATTCTAAAAAAGATAACAACCAAGAAATAATACACACCCAACACAACACACATAAACCACAAAACACAAGGATGCTATTGGCAGGTGGAGGATCTGAGGGCGTGTAAAGGCGCAGGGCGGGGGGGGGGTGGTAGGGGCCATCAGGGTGGGGAGGGGGTTGGTGGCGGGTTTCGGCGGTGTAAGGGGCAGTTGTGGTTTTTTTTAGGTTCGGTTTGGTGGTTATGGTCGTGAGGTTTTTGGCAGAGAGGTTGTGGTTCCCAGCAGGTCTGGGATGGGCCGACTCTGGAGCAAAAGAGGGAGTGTCTACGCTAGTCTAGCGGACCTCTGGCCGCCCTGCCATCGCCCTGGCTTTCCTCGTGGTGCGACAAGGCTTTGGAAGGTCCAGTACCTCCGTCTGACTGTAGCCCTCTGTCTGACGTAGAAGACTCTGTCTGACTGTAGCCCTATCGATGTAGAGACTCTGTCTGACGGTTAGGACTTGTCTGATGTAGAGAGCCGTCACTCAGGGTCCTCAGGGTATCTCCCGCCGCCCCACCCTCTCATACCGGCGTCGATCGTCAGAGTTCTCCTAGTTTGCCTCTCTATTTATTCTCACTCTCATCCTCTTTATCGCTCTCCTCACTGTCAGATATAAGGGGTCCAACATAAGAAGGCGGCTAAGGGGAGTTTGGGCTCTAAAGGGTGACATAAACCAAGATACCAGCACAATGCTGGTAATGACTGCCGCAAAATGAAGGAATTGTGACGACGATCTCAGGCTAGCATATCCCTAGGGTGAAGAGCGAAGAAGGAGGAATAAGAGGGAAGAGAGAAAAGAGAAAAGAGGGGGAAGAGTATTGACCCAGTAACCACCTAGGAGGGGAGAAAAGGACAGTAGAAAAGAGAGCACAGACTCCACAAGGACTAGGGAGAGAAGGAGAAAGAGGAGAAGAAGAGAAAAGAAGAAGGGGAAGAGTAGAGAAGAGAAAGGAGCGAGACAGACGAGCAAAGCAAGAGGAGAAGGGAATGAGAGAAGAAGCGGAAACCATCCTTACTCTCTCCTCATCTCCCCTCCTTCTCCTCCCCTCTCCTCCTGAATCCTCTCCTTGACTCTCTCTCCTTCTCCCCTACTCTCCTCGATTTAGAAGAAAGCATTTCAAACAGTTGCCCTGAAAGCAGACAGAATAACCCAGGAGCTGAGCCCAGCTGGGCTGGATAGTCGGTTCATCTCAAACTCCTGTGTGCTCTGTCGACGATCTTAATTTCACCTAAAAGCGAAGGGGGAACAAAAACAAACCACACTAGAAGAAAGAGATCTCATCAAGAACGGGGGAGCAGGAATGGAAGTTACGCTGTGTCACTAACGGGTGACGGGTGTGGTCCATCTCGATGTTGCTCTGATGGGGGGTTGATAATGATTTTGAATGGCTGAAAAGGAAGGGGAATACAAAGGCTGTATCTAGTCTGTAGGTAGGATTAGCGATTAGGGGAACGGAAGGTACCCCAATAGGAAACCAATGGGGGCGTAAATATGCCGGCAATAAAATGGGGGAAGGAAGGGACCAGGCTCTGGGACAAGGCCAAATAGAACTGAATCTGGATAGGGATGTAATGATAGTTGGGTAAATGAATCCAGACGAACAAACTTTCGAGAGGAGAGAGACACGGGAGACTCCGAGCCCACCCAACTCCACGCTGTGGAGTCCACTACTTTAACATAAACTAGAACCCCCACAGGTACAAAACGAACCAAAACAGATCGGCGCCTGCGTACTTCTGCAACCACAGCCATACCAACCCCAACCAGTACGACCTTGAGGGCCGATACCAACCCAGTACGATCCTGGAGCCATACCCAACCAGTACAACCTGGAGGCTATTTCCCACCCCAGTACAACCTGGAGGCCATACCCACCCAGTACGACTGGAGGCAGACACACCAGTACGACCTGGAGGCCATACCCCACCCAGTACAACGATGGAGGCCATTACCCACCGTACTAACATTAACCACCACTCAGCCCCTCCTGGAGGCCCCTCCTCGCATTCACCCGTTATGACCACTAACCACAAGGAGAAGGAAAAAAGGGGGAAGAAAAGAGAGCAGAGGAAGAGAGAAAAGGAGAACGAAACATGATGAAAAAAACAGCGAAGGAAAAAGGAGCCCACGCGACAAGGGAGAAAGAGAGACAACGAAAAAGAGAACAAGCGAAAAAAAAAGAGAAAAAGAGGAAAAAGCGACACCCTTCCCCCGCTCTCCCCTCTCCCAAAAGCTCCAGTCTCTCGGACTCTCTACAGAGTTCGGCGTCGGACATAAGGTTGCAACACAGCATGACAGGGTGGTGTGTAGCAGAAGAGACGAAGACAGGGTCTCAGGCGGGCAGGGCAAGCGCGTGGTTCCGGGAGACGCAGGAACCAGGACAGACCCTGCATGCTGCTGAAGAAGTTCAGATGAGGGGAAAGGTGGGCGAAAAAGGGGGGGGGGGGCCAAGGCAGGGACAACGAGATCTCGAGAGAGAGAGAGAGAGAAGAGTAGCGGGCGCAGGAGAGAAGAGAGAGAGCGGCGGCACGGAGAGCGCGCTCGGAGCTGCGCGCAGGGCGGCGCGGCTCCGCGCACGCGCGCGAGCCAGCGCGCGACGGCGCGGCGAGAGAGGCGCGGGGAGGGCGGAGCGCGAAGAGCGCGCGACGCGCGCGAGAGAAAGGCGAGCGAGCTCGCGCGAAGGAGCCGAGAGAAGGAGAGGCGCGAGAGAGAGCGTACCATAGCTCTCTCGCCTCGAGCGAGCTAGAGAGCGAGGAGGAACGAGCGGAGAGCGAGAGAGATAGGGAGGAAGGAGAGAGAGAGAGAGAGGCGCGAGGAGAGAGACGAAGGTAGGAGGAGAGAGAGAGAGAGCGCGAAAGAGAGAGAGAGAGAGAGAGGAGGAGAAGACGTGATAAAAGAGAGAAGGGGAAAGAGAGAGGCACTCTATTCTCTCTCAGGCTATCTATCTCTCTTTCTCTCAGGCTCTCGCTCTTTCTCTCTCTCTCAGGGCTTAGCTCTCTATCTCTCTCTCGCTTCTTCTCCTCGAGATAGGTATATGACCCTCGTCTCTCTATATATACTATCTGGCTAGGCCTATCTTCTATCTCTCGCTCCACTATCTCTCTCTCTTCGTAGGCTCTCTCTCTCTCTCTTCTTCTCCTCTTTCTTCCTCTCTCAGGCTCTCTATCTTCTTTCTATCAGGCTTCTCTCTCTCTCTATCTCTATCTATATATCTCTCTCTCTCTCTTATATCTCTCTCCTTTCTCTCTCTCTCTTCTCTCTCTCTCTCTCGCTCTCTCTGTCTCGTGACCCTCTCTTCTCCCTCTCTCTCTCTCTCAGGCTCTTTCTGTCTTTGACTCTCTCCTCTCTGTACATGTAACACACATTCTCACACAAACACACACTCAAACACACATGGACCACAGGTTTTCCACCACCTGGCCGCCCATCTCTCCAACACTGTCCCCTGGGGGGCAGTGGGTCTTTTTATATCCCACACACACTCTGACAGAGGGTGGGTGTGTTGGTGTGGGTGTGCGTTTTCATGCGTTTTCTTTTTTTCATGAATCACAGCATCTCTTTCCTGAATGAATCTGTTGTTTTTCTTTGGACAACAGGCTCACTGTCTCTCTCTGCTATCTCTTTCTTACAGCTACTATTGTTTCCCTCTCTGTCCCTTTCTGCCTCTACACACTCTGTGTGTGTGTGTGTGTGTGTGTGTGTGTGTGTGTGTGTGTGTGCCCTCGCAGATGTGTGTATGTGTCCTTACTTGACATTGGCCCGGTTCCCAGCGTTCTAGAGCGCTCTTAGAACACTCATAAGAAGCTCTTAGCGTTAAGAGCTTCTTAACGAATCTGGGAAACCCGGCCATTGTTGGGTGTAGCAGATTTGACCAGACATTCAGTACTGCTCAAATAATCCCTCTGTGAAAGTGTGTGGGTACATACTTGTCTGTCTGTGCTCTCTACCCCACCATCAACTACAACCTGTCTGTCTGTGTTCTCTACCTCACCATCAACTACAACCTGTCTGTCTGTGCTCTGTACCTCACCATCAACTACAACCTGTCTGTCTGTGCTCTCTACCTCACCATCACTACAACCTGTCTGTCTGTGCTCTCTACCTCTCAACTACAACCTGTCTGTCTGTGCTCTCTACCTCACCATCAACTACAACCTGTCTGTCTGTGCTCTCTACCTCACCATCAACTACAACCTGTCTGTCTGTGCTCTCTACCTCACCATCGACTACAACCTGTCTGTCTGTGCTCTCTACCTCACCATCAACTACAACCTGTCTGTCTGTGCTCTCTACCTCACCATCAACTACAACCTGTCTGTCTGTGCTCTGTACCTCACCATCAACTACAACTGTCTGTCTGTGCTCTGTACCTCACCATCAACTACAACCTGTCTGTCTGTGCTCTGTACCTCACCATCAAACTACAACTGTCTGTCTGTGCTCTGTACCTCACCATCAACTACAACCTGTCTGTCTGTGCTCTGTACCTCACCATCAACCTGTCTGTCTGTGCTCTCTACCTCACCATCAACTAAACCTGTCTGTCTGTGCTCTGTACCTCACCATCAACTACAACCTGTCTGTGTGTTCTCTACTCACCATCAACCTGTCTGTCTGTGCTCTCACCTCACATCAACCTGTCTGTCTGTGCTCTCTACCTCACCATCGACTACAACCTGTCTGTCTGTGCTCTCTACCTCACCATCGACTACAACCTGTCTGTCTGTGCTCTCTACCTCACCATCAACCTGTCTGTCTGTGTCTTCTCTTGCAGTTGGAGATTCACCTTTTACCTGCTTTCTTTCATCGCTGGTCTGGCCGTCCTCGTCGACGTGAGTATCACTCCCAACCCTCACGTCTCCGTCGCTGTTCTCTGCACCCTCATCGCTCACCTGGTCACCGTGACACCAAGCGCCAAGAACAGCTGCCATGACACGCAGGCCGTGTCGGCCATGATGTTATTAACGGCGTGATTGTAACGTGTGTCTCTGTGTGTCTCTGTGTGTCCTGTTAGAAACCCTGGCTGTACGACGTCAAGCAGATGTGGGAGGGGTTCCCCACCATGGTGAGTCACGGGGGGCCACACCCACCACCACACCCGGGGCCACGCCTACCACCACACCCCGGGGGGCTGATTCATGTGTGCTGGGCGTCTGTTAATTATTTTTTTTCTATCCCTCCATCCTGTCTCCCTGTCTCCCTGTATCCCTACATGATATCTCACCCTATGTATCTCACTCTAGGGTATATCACCTAGGTATCTCGATCTGATCGCTCTGATAGCGATATATCTCTGATGCTCTCTAGTCTGAGTATCTAGATCTATCTCGTACTATCTCTCTCTATGTACTCTCTGCTCTCTCTATCTCTATCTCTCTCGCTCTCTCTCTCTCTATCTCTCTCTCTCTCTCTCTCTCTCCCTCCTGCCCTCCAGACCCTCCTTCCATCCCAGTACTGGTACTACATGATAGAGTTAGGTTTCTATGGTTCCTGGTCGTCAGTGTTGCCTCAGACGTCAAACGCAAAGTAAGTCCCCGTCCTGCACAAACTCTAAATGATGTAATAGGGAACATGATATCATCACCATGTATCCCATAACACTATTAATAACCAGATCTGATATCGTCATTGATCCAAGCACTCAGGGTCTGAGCCTGTGTTATGTAAAATCTCATGCTGTTAGCAGAGAGAGCAGCGTGCCTAGAGAGAGCATTATGACTAGAGAGAGCAGCATGACTAGAGAGAGCATTATGACTAGAGAGAGCAGCATGACTAGAGAGAGCAGCATGACTAGAGAGAGCAGCATGACTAGAGAGAGCAGCGTGACTAGAGAGAGCAGCATGCCTAGAGAGAGCAGCGTGACTAGAGAGAGCAGCGTGACTAGAGAGAGCAGCATGACTAGAGAGAGCAGCGTGGACTAGAGAGAGCAGCATGACTGGAGAGAGCAGAGTGACTAGAGAGAGCAGATGACTAGAGAGAGCAGCATGACTAGAGAGAGCAGCGTGACTAGAGAGAGCAGAGTGACTAGAGAGAGCAGCATGACTAGAGAGAGCAGCGTGACTAGAGAGAGCAGCATGACTAGAGAGAGCAGCATGACTAGAGAGAGCAGCATGACTAGAGAGAGCAGCATGACTAGAGAGAGCAACATGGACTAGAGAGAGCAGCGTGACTAGAGAGAGCAGAGTGACTAGAGAGAGCAGCATGACTAGAGAGAGCAGCGTGACTAGAGAGAGCAGCGTGACTAGAGAGAGCAGCGTGACTAGAGAGAGCAGCATGACTAGAGAGAGCAGCGTGACTAGAGAGAGCAGCGTGACTAGAGAGAGCAGCGTGACTAGAGAGAGCAGCATGACTAGAGAGAGCAGCGTGACTAGAGAGAGCAGCATGACTAGAGAGAGCAGAGTGACTAGAGAGAGCAGAGTGACTAGAGAGAGCAGCATGACTAGAGAGAGCAGCATGACTAGAGAGAGCAGCATGACTAGAGAGAGCAGCATGACTAGAGAGAGCAGCATGACTAGAGAGAGCAGCATGACTAGAGAGAGCAGCATGACTAGAGAGAGCAGCATGACTAGAGAGAGCAGCATGACTAGAGAGAGCAGCATGACTAGAGAGAGCAGATGACTAGAGAGAGCAGCGTGACTAGAGAGAGCAGAGTGACTAGAGAGAGCAGCATGACTAGAGAGAGCAGCGTGACTAGAGAGAGCAGCGTGACTAGAGAGAGCAGAGTGACTAGAGAGAGCAGCGTGACTAGAGAGAGCAGCATGACTAGAGAGAGCAGAGTGACTAGAGAGAGCAGAGTGACTAGAGAGAGCAGCGTGCCTAGAGAGAGCAGCGTGACTAGAGAGAGCAGCGTGACTAGAGAGAGCAGCGTGACTAGAGAGAGCAGCGTGACTAGAGAGAGCAGCGTGACTAGAGAGAGCAGAGTGGACTAGAGAGAGCAGCGTGACTAGAGAGAGCAGCGTGACTAGAGAGAGCAGCATGACTAGAGAGAGCAGAGTGACTAGAGAGAGCAGAGTGACTAGAGAGAGCAGAGTGACTAGAGAGAGCAGCGTGACTAGAGAGAGCAGCATGACTAGAGAGAGCAGAGTGACTAGAGAGAGCAGAGTGACTAGAGAGAGCAGAGTGACTAGAGAGAGCAGCATGACTAGAGAGAGCAGAGTGACTAGAGAGAGCAGCATGACTAGAGAGAGCAGCATGACTAGAGAGAGCAGAGTGACTAGAGAGAGCAGCGTGACTAGAGAGAGCAGCGTGACTAGAGAGAGCAGCATGACTAGAGAGAGCAGCATGACTAGAGAGAGCAACATGACTAGAGAGAGCAGCATGACTAGAGAGAGCAGCGTGACTAGAGAGAGCAGAGTGACTAGAGAGAGCAGCATGACTAGAGAGAGCAGCATGACTAGAGAGAGCAGCATGACTAGAGAGAGCAGCATGACTAGAGAGAGCAGCATGACTAGAGAGAGCAGCATGACTAGAGAGAGCAGCGTGACTAGAGAGAGCAGCATGACTAGAGAGAGCAGCATGACTAGAGAGAGCAGCATGACTAGAGAGAGCAGCATGACTAGAGAGAGCAGCGTGACTAGAGAGAGCAGCGTGACTAGAGAGAGCAGAGTGACTAGAGAGAGCAGCGTGACTAGAGAGAGCAGAGTGACTAGAGAGAGCAGCGTGACTAGAGAGAGCAGAGTGACTAGAGAGAGCAGAGGACTAGAGAGAGCAGAGTGACTAGAGAGAGCAGAGTGACTAGAGAGAGCAGCGTGACTAGAGAGAGCAGAGTGACTAGAGAGAGCAGCGTGACTAGAGAGAGCAGAGTGACTAGAGAGAGCAGCGTGACTAGAGAGAGCAGCATGACTAGAGAGAGCAGCATGACTAGAGAGAGCAGCATGACTAGAGAGAGCAGAGTGACTAGAGAGAGCAGCATGACTAGAGAGAGCAGCATGACTAGAGAGAGCATCATGACTAGAGAGAGCAGAGTGACTAGAGAGAGCAGCATGACTAGAGAGAGCAGAGTGACTAGAGAGAGCAGCATGACTAGAGAGAGCAGCGTGACTAGAGAGAGCAGAGTGACTAGAGAGAGCAGCATGACTAGAGAGAGCAGAGTGACTAGAGAGAGCAGCATGCCTAGAGAGAGCATCATGACTAGAGAGAGCAGAGTGACTAGAGAGAGCAGCATGACTAGAGAGAGCAGAGTGACTAGAGAGAGCAGCATGACTAGAGAGAGCAGCATGACTAGAGAGAGCAGAGTGACTAGAGAGAGCAGCATGACTGGAGAGAGCAGCATGACTAGAGAGAGCAGCGTGACTAGAGAGAGCAGCATGACTAGAGAGAGCAGCATGACTAGAGAGAGCAGCATGACTAGAGAGAGCAGCGTGACTAGAGAGAGCAGAGTGACTAGAGAGAGCAGCATGACTAGAGAGAGCAGCGTGACTAGAGAGAGCAGCGTGCCTAGAGAGAGCAGCATGACTAGAGAGAGCAGCATGACTGGAGAGAGCAGCATGACTAGAGAGAGCAGCGTGACTAGAGAGAGCAGCGTGACTAGAGAGAGCAGCGTGACTAGAGAGAGCAGAGTGACTAGAGAGAGCAGCATGACTAGAGAGAGCAGCATGACTAGAGAGAGCAGCATGACTAGAGAGAGCAGCATGACTAGAGAGAGCAGCATGACTAGAGAGAGCAGCATGACTAGAGAGAGCAGGTGACTAGAGAGAGCAGCAGTGACTAGAGAGAGCAGCGTGACTAGAGAGAGCAGCATGACTAGAGAGAGCAGCGTGACTAGAGAGAGCAGCGTGACTAGAGAGAGCAGCGTGACTAGAGAGAGCAGCATGACTAGAGAGAGCAGCATGACTAGAGAGAACAGCATGACTAGAGAGAGCAGAGTGACTAGAGAGAGCAGCGTGCCTAGAGAGAGCAGCGTGCCTAGAGAGAGCAGAGTGACTAGAGAGAGCAGAGTGACTAGAGAGAGCAGCGTGCCTAGAGAGAGCAGCGTGACTAGAGAGAGCAGCATGACTAGAGAGAGCAGCGTGACTAGAGAGAGCAGCGTGACTAGAGAGAGCAGCGTGACTGGAAAGAGCAGCATGACTGTTACGTGTATCATGTGATCGGGCCTCTGCAGTCAGCCTTTGTTCACGTAGCTCCAACAACTCCTTCACCTTTGACAGGAAGTGACTTCATTGTTGTGATAGCTTTGCCTTCACCTTTAGATCTGCACTGCATGAGTTTAAGGCCTGATGTCACAATGGACATTAGACCATGAGAAGGTTTGAAGGGGATTGTGTGTGTTTACATGAACGTGGACTCTGATCTGCCATGGTCACTTAAAACACACGGGTACAGACAGCGTGTTCATGAAAACAAAGTCCTCTTGGCGTGATCTAACCCCCCACGCCGCCCCCCCCCACCACGCCCCCCCCTGCCTTTCTGGTTCCCTTTGAGCCAGAACAAACAAAACACACAGACTAAACATATAAACGTTCAACATCACAGAGAAAGCAACAGATGTCCTCATAGGCGATGTCAGGTCATTGTAAAGTGTGTTAAAGGTAGGTTACATTAGGTTATGTTAGGTTTGATCGTGGATGATTGTCAATCAAATGATTTATCAGTCAATCAATCACAGATTAATCATTAACATACTTAGTTAGATTACGTTAAGTGAGTTAAAGGTGAAGTGAGTTAAAGTGAGTTAAAGGTTGAAGTGAGGTTAAAGTGAGTTAAAGTGAGTTAAAGGTGAAGTGAGTTAAAGGTGGAAGTGAGTTAATGGTCAGCCATATGTAAAAGTATTCTTGAATACTTTACAAGAAACACAACATATGAATGTTACTCTTCCTCAAACAGTGGGCTAATGTATGAACAATTCCCCAAATGATTAGGATCTCTCAGCACACAGTTCACAGCTCTGTTGCCCCGTCTCCCCGTCTACACTCTCTCTCCTCAGGACTTTAGGGAACAGATCATCCACCACGTGGCCACCATCTTGCTCATCAGCTTCTCCTGGTGTGTGAACTACATCCGAGCGGGCACTCTCATCATGCTGCTGCACGACACGTCCGATTACTTCCTAGAGGTACGGTGTCTGTCCAGCGCCCGCATGCACAGCACCGCATGCACACCCACACGTTACACCGGGGCCGGCCCAAACCTTAAGGGGGTCCGAAGCAGAATTGATTTGGGGGCCCCTCAGTGACGCTGCATATATAGGAGAGCTGTGAGAGATACTTGAATTTCCCCCACAGGATTAATAAAGTATTATCTATCTATCTATATATAATATATATCCTTTTTAAATTAAGCTGTAATTCATGTGCTCTTGGGGGCCCTCTGGTGGCCACGGGGGCCCTAAGCAGCCGCTTAGTTCTCTTCTGCCTCGGGGTGAGGCGATGTTTGTAACGCAGTGATGTTCAACGCTGCCCCTTGTGGAATGAAGAGGACATCTTCAGTTACGTCTGTCTCCCCTCCTTCTTACCCCCTCTTCCTCCTCTGTGTGTTTGACTCTGACAGTCTGCCAAGATGTTTAACTACGCTGGCTGGAAGAACACCTGCAACTACATCTTCATCCTCTTCGCTGCAATTTTCATCATCACTCGACTTGTTATCTTCCCTTCTGGTTAGTCTCTCTCACACACACACAAACACACCACACACAACACACACCACACACACACAACACACACACACACACACACACACACATACTTACACACACAGGTACACACACACACACACACAGGTACACACACACACACACGCACACACACACACACACAGGTACACACACACACAGGTACACACGCACACACACACACACACACACGCGCGCGCACATACACACATACACACACCGACACACACACACACACAGGTACACAAATACACAGGTACACACACAGGTACACATAACCACGCATGCTATTAAATCATGTCCCTGTGCCTGGTGATGTTCAGGGTGTGTGCTGTCTCTCCCCCCCAGGATCATGTACTGGACCTGGGTGTACCCCCTGACCCTCTACCCTCCCTTCTTCGGGTACTACTTCTTCAACAGCCTCATGCTGACGCTGCAGGGCTGCACATCTTCTGGGCCGTCCTCATCGTCAGGATGGCTGTTCGCTTCCTCTCAAGCAATGTATGTGTACACACACACACACACACACACACTGGGTCACACACACACACACACACACACACACTGGGCCGTCCTCATCGTCAGGATGGCTGTTCGCTTCCTCTCAAGCAATGTATGTGTACACACACACACACACACACACTGGGGTCACACACACACACACTGGGTCACACACACACACACACACTGGGGTCACACACACACACACTGGGTCACACAACACACACACACACTGGGTCACACCACACACACACACCCACACACACACACACACACACACACTGGGTCACACACACACACACTGGGTCACACACACACACACACACACACACACACTGGGTCACACACACACACTGGGTCACACACCACACACACACACACACACACACTGGGTCACACACACACACACTGGGTCACACACACACACACACACTGGGTCACACACACACACACTGGGCACACACACACCACAACTGGGTACACACACACACACACACTGGGTCACACACACACACACTGGGTCACACCACACACACACACCTGGGTCACACACACACACACACACGCACACACACACACCACACACACACACACACTGGGTCACACCACACACTGGGTCACACACACACACCACACCACACACACACCCACCGGCACACCACACACACACACACACACCACTGGGTCACACACACACACACACTGGGTCACACACACACACACACACTGGGTCACACACACACACAATGGGTCACACACAAACACACTGGATCACACACACACACACACACAGACTAGTCTAACTGTGGCTTAACTCTTCTCGATTCCTCAGGAGACCGTGGAGGACGAGCGAAGCGACAAGGACGAGACGGACGACTCTGCGGAGGAGGACGAGAAGAAGAAAGTCGGGCAGAAGAATGGTCCCGTCCAGAACGGCCACACAGCCCACAACAACAACCATGCCAAGGCAGAGTGACAGAACAGAAGAAGAAGAACGAGTGTGCAAACTCATGTCCCTAAGCGTGAGAGAGGAGAGCAGGGGGAAGAGAAAGATGAAAGAGAAAGATGTGAAAGAGAAAAAGGGTTTGTCGATGAAGGAGAGGAATAGGTATCCAGGTCTGTGACTTTGGATACCTTACATTAAACTGGACCTGGCACATATACACAACCCCCCCACACACACACGCACACACACACTTAATTGTTAAACTCACACATAGATGCACAAACCAACTCAGCTGCAGAATAGTTTTTTCCACATAACTTATGTTGGTCTCACATGGGTGGCCTTGGGTAAACGATTATGAGAAAAGAGGAGAAATGGTGATGAGAAACGTGAAGAGACAGAGGGTCAGAGACGGGAAGGGGACAATGCTGCTTCAAGTCAAGATTTCCTTTCAGTATTGGTGTGCCTTAAAGCCTTTTATAGTTATTTCTTTAGTTTGGGCTTCGTCTGCCTTGATCCCACGGTATGTTGATCCTTCGTGTCCTATGCAGAGCTCTCTTCCCTGGGAAGCATGTGGATGAGATACCATACAGGAAGGGGGGAGATACCATACAGGAGAGCCATGTGGATGAGATACCATACAGACCAAGTGAGTCTGAGCGAGAACGAGACGCTTCGAGAGGCATTCATTAACCTGGTTTGATGATTCTAAACTATGCAAAGATGTTTGTTTTGTCGACTTCCTGTGCAACCTGTGTTTGTTTGTGAATGTATTGTGATGTCACAAGAGGCTGTGTGATTGTCACAGTATGCTCGTGTGGACCCTCGTGGCTTCTGATACTCAGAGGTCAGAGGTCAGAGTGTCAGAGTCGACCTCTGATCTCCCGTCACTGTCCAGTAGGGTCGTTTTCACTGACCCTTGAGAATCGTTTTTCAGGACTGAGTCAGGGGGTTAGGGTCAATTATTTTATTCGGCAACACGAGATTGATTTTATTCATGTTATGAGTGTGAAGATGTTTGATTCATGGACTGAGTGAGCTCTGTATGACTGGCTGTTTTCAGAGACGGGTCTTATGCCTTTTGATATTATCGTGAGGATCTCCAGTGGGGTGTCCCTCTCGTACCGGTGCTGTGCTCACTGTGAGGAGACAGCTGTGTGGCGGAGAGAACGGTGCTCATGCAAGACTAAACCACGTCTAATGCCTTTTGTTTATGTTGGATGCAGAGAAATGACGTTTCCTGATGCGCGGCCCCCAATCATCAGCATCAGTTTGTCTTTTCAAATTAAAAGTCCCAAAGAGACTCCGATTAATGAAGCTGCCAGTCAGGAACCCAAATACTGCCAAATTGTATTTTTTTATCTTTTATTAACTGTTATATTTTTCTCGAAAATCAGTTTGGACCAGTTGTGTGGTCTCATTCCAGTGTGGTACGTACGGCTCATGCTTTTACCAGACGCCTGGTTCCCTTTGCAAACACTTGAAGCTCAGTGTCAACCAGATGTTTACCACCAGTATTACTCATTGTGACAGGAGTTTTGTCTATACAAGAGCTAGACGCCAGCTTACCAAGAATAGCATCCTGAAAGTGTTTGCAAAGGGGAAGGTCTCTGGTTGGATATGGTCTAACTTGGTTTGACCAATGTGATCCAGTAGAATCTTCCTGACTGACTGACACAGATGATGTCATAAAGAAAAGACATGGATCCATCTAGATTGACATGGATCGATCCATCTAGATTGACAGGATCGATCCATCTAGATTGACATGGATCGATCCATCTGAATTGACATGGATCAATCCATCTAGATTGACATGGATCGATCCATCTGAATTGACATGGATCAATCCATCTAGATTGACATGGATCGATCCATCTGAATCTGACATGGATCGATCCATCTGGATTGATCTGCCAGGATAGGGGGGTTTTTAATCTCAGGTGGCTGGAATGGGCCTGAAGAACTAAAGTGTATGTGTATTTCTGGACAAATTGAGGCCATGCTAGCCAGGAGTTGATGTTCTATGTGAGATTTAAGTGTTATTCACTTTTGCCAGTGATCTGAGGTATGATTATGATTTATATTGAGAAACGGGTTTACAGGTATTTAATGCAAAATGTATATTACAGAAATTGCAAGATCATAAGATCTGAAACTCAATCACTCAGTTAACAGAAGTAGACGTGTTGTGTTTTTGATCAGTATGCTCAAATCATCTATGTTGTTGTCAAGTGCCTTATATATAAAGTAGTATGGTCTGTCATTTATTTAGCTTCATCTTGCGCCATCTCCCCCCTCCCTCATCTGCACCCCCTCCATCTCCCTCTCCTCATCTGCACCCCCCTCCATCATCCACCCTACTCACGTGCACCCCCCTCCATCTCACATCTCATTCCTCTGTCAGCTCTTCCCCCCTCCATCTGCCCCCTCCTCCCATCGGCCCCGTCATTCATCTCTTTTGACCAATTACTCTGAAGCAATCCTGCATTCATAACCTGTCACTGTCA
>CAEFZP010001311.1:0-185472 GCA_903064625.1 Mallotus villosus | reverse complement strand
GGAGAGAGAAGGGATAGAGAGCAGGAGAGAGAGCAGGATGAGAGCAGGAGAGCGAGAACGAGGAGATGAGAGCACGGAGAGGAGAGAGAAAGGGAAACCGAGAGCAGGAGAGAGAAAGGATAGAGAGCAGGAGAGAGAGCAGGAGAGAGAGAGCAGGAGAGAGAAGGGAGAGAGAGCAGGAGATGAGAAAGGGAAGAAAGGAGAAAGAGAGCAGAGAGAGAAAGGGATAGAGCGCAGGAGAGCGAGAGCAGGAGAGAGCCAGGAGAGAGGAGCAGGAGAGAGAAAGGGGAAGGAAAGAGAGCAGAGAGAGAGACGTAAAGGATAGAGAGCAGAGCAGGAGAGAGAGCAGGAGGATGAGAAGGAGAGAAAGGAAAGAAAGGGAGAGACAGGGAGGAGGACATGGAGAGAAGAGAGAGAGCGAGAGAGAGAGAGTTCATTTCTGTTTCACACACACACACAGAAACCACACACACAGACACACATTTAGCATGGACATTGTCCTGCTGTTGCTCAGTGACAAGATGACTTGGAAGAGATAGTAAGTGGAGGACAACACAGTACCCCACACACAAATACACACACCCGCCCCGCACACACACACACCAGAGGCGCACACACAGTCAAGCACATCAAGTGCATTTTCATATTCTCTGTTGGGGTTACTCTCAGGGAGCTTTGAATATTGTCATGCCGGCTAAGCTGTTTAAAGCATATGACATCCTGGGCAGCTCACACTCACACACAAACACACACACACACAAACACACCACACTCTAGGCAGCACTCAGAGGGAGTTGCGGCGCTGTGCCGCCGGAGCTGTGGTCGGGGGAACGCATCCTCTGATCGTTTAATAGCCCGGCCCCTGACATGATAGGCGCTCGGCTGTCAGCCTGCCAGGGTGCCTTGCCTGACCCCTACGGAGGCATTTCGACGAGTCTCAGAAGTCTGATAGCTTCTATGCTGAGAGGCTGAGGGAGGAGGCCAAACCCTCTGTGTCTGTGTCGGCTCTGGGACGTATGAACCAGCTGCAGACGGTTACCACCAGACTCGGGCACATCGAGTAATACACACACACACACACCACACACACATATCACCTCTCGGACACTGAATAATTGATGTGGCAGGGCTTACGCAATGGTTAGTGACATATGGATGGGTGGTCATAAAGGGTGTGTACGTGGACCACCCCGGCACACACACACACAAGGAAGCAAGGCCGTTGCAGATCGGGCACACCCTGATCCAATGTGTGTGTTGTGGTGGGAAAGGGAGGGGGTGGAGGTAGTCTGGTCAATCTATTAACCTCTCCTCTAACATGGTTGGCTTACTAAGTCACCATTGCCTGTACACACACACACACTTCACTGTCAAGAGGCAAAGAGACGGACACACACACACACACCACAGTCCAATCCAGAGTCTCAAAGCTCCCCAGTGTCCACTCACCACGGAAATTTCTCTCTACGAGGATATCTTATGACACTAAAGGACTCTACTGTCACATGGTGTCACTGACAGAGGAGAGGAGATGGGAGGAGATGAGAGGGGAGAGGCAGGCAAATGAGGAGGGGAGAGGAAATATAGGAGAGGAGAGGAGAGGAGAGGAGAGGAGAGGAGAGAGAGAAGGAGAGAGGAGAGGAGAGGAGAGGGAAAGTCAATCGAATCTAGTAGTAGAGTAGAGCAAATACAATCCAGTATGGTACAACAGAACACAGTACACCCCACAGAGCAGATCAGACCCTTGCAGCATCCAGATAAGAGACGAACAACTAGCCATTGGTTTTGTTAAATCCAAAACAACCGCGGTCACAACCCCGGCTTTACCGCCAACATGTGCCACTGACAGTGGACAGAGATAGGTACGACAAAGATGATCTATGGAAAAACAGATGAACATCTGCAGCCCGGGGCCATGCCAACACAACACTCCGTCCTCGCCAAATCCCCGCCACAGAGGAACGCAGAAGCGACATATGGTGGTCGGATCGGGATCACAGGGGGACGAGAGAGACGTGGTCACACACACGTCGCCGGACATGCGCCCCCACCCCCGGGGTCTGCCTCGTGGCAGTGAACTGTGGTGTCCGTCGGATGAACCGATTGGATCGGAGCGAACGGCCGCTAGGTATCGCCGCTTGGCTCGACACGAAAACCAAACGAATGCCGTCACTGGGGCACAGCGCGGTCCATATCTGGGGGTCTGGAGCGAGCCTGCTCCCGGAGAGCATGAGTCCTATAGGACCGCCCGGCCCCCCCCAATCTGGGCCCTGCGTTCTCGATGGTGCCTGCTCTGTAGATGTGACCTCAGGAGGACAGGAAGTGGGCTAGGAGGACACCCTCTTCAAGGTCGTTTGTCCAGGAACAGCATCTGACCGCTCGTGAGGCCCCTCGGGTTGCCATGGAGATTGTCCTTTTGACGGTTTTATATTTGCGTGTGTAACAGTGAGTAGACCGTGACTCACTCCTCAGGTATGTAATGGGCACCCGCGTCAACGAGAGCTAGCTTTGCTTTGGCGTAGTTGGTAGTGGCGGCGCCAGAGATGGCTTCTTCGAACTTGCGAGACCACGTCCGTTACATACCGTCACACGTGCGTACGCGTGTGTGTGTGTGCGTGTACAGCATGAAACAGCGAAGGAGAGAGGAGGCGTGTGTGTGGGTGAAGGGCCTCCGAGATGGGAAGAGAGGTGGTGTGTGTGTGTGAGAGAGAGGGGGGTGGGTGGGAGGGAGTGAGCATGTGAGAGCAGGGTCTTGACAGCATCAGGGCAGGGGGGCACTTAGGGCGCAGCGCATAATGACCAGGTTACGCAGGAACTTGAGAAGTGTCCACACACACACACACACAATACAATCACGTGTGCACACAACCCCACACACAAAATACACCAAAACACAACCGATACACACAACACTCTTGTGCACGCACACACACTCACACACGTGCGTTCAGGCACTCACACACCCTCACACGCACACGGAGGGCCTCCTGTTACTCACGCATGGAGGGCCCACAATGCACTCTGCACTCTTCCTCCGCGTTGCCGACAACGGGGCACGCTCAGAAAGGACTGGGGAGGGGGGAAGAGAGGATCTGCCAAGACTGTGGGAAACACAGTCCCACATTCCTCTCTCCTTCGACCATTCACAGAGGAGGAATAGTTCCCTCTCTCTCTTTCTCTCTCTCTCTCTCCCCCTCTCTTCCTATGTCTCTCTACTCTCTGTGTCTCCTTTACCCCTTTTCACCCCTCTTTTTTCTTATCTTCGCTCTCTACCTTCTCTCTCTCTCTGTCCACCCCTCTCTCTCTTTACATATACCCCACCATAACTCACGGTCTCCTACCTCTCCCCCCCTTTCTTTCTCTACTCTCTACCTCGTTCCCTTTCACTCTCTCTCTCTCTCATTTACAAATCTATACACACACCGTGCTGAATCACACAGGACGAGGAAGGCTGCTCTTCTCCGACTAACTCCCCAGTCGGACACCACGCTTCTCTCATCTGCGTCTCAGTCATCTCCCCCTCCCTCCCTGCCTCTCTCTCTCCTCACCTCTCGCCCTCTCTCTCTCTCTCTCATCTTATTCCAGTCCTCCCTCTTCTCTCCATCTGTCAGTGTATCTGCCCCCATCACTCAGATCGCCTTTCTTCGCTCGATCTGGTTTCACCTCGGTTGCCGAGTGAGAGCCGTAACAACCCAGGGTGTGTGTGTGTGTGTGGTGTGTGTGTGGATGAGCGTGCCCGGGCGACTACGTTTGCACGTGCTTGCATGCGAGTGTGCGCACATGTAAGGTGAGTGGGGGTGTCGGTCTGTGTGTGTGTGGGTGCGTGCGTTGCTGTGTGTGTGTGTCTGGCAGCCAGAGTATTGATCAAGCCCCAGCCCCATACACAGATCTAAGCAAACGACTACTGGGAAAGCAAGCCCCAATTACCCAACTGACTGATGGGAAATATGATTCATTGGTTGGCACCACAGACAGTAAAAGTCCTCTTTGGCCTCCAGACGAGAGCGGGGAGAGAGGAGAAGGAGGGGAAAGAGAGAGGATGATGATGCTTGTTCCCTCCACAGTTCGATAGTCCTGGTCTTCGAGCGCGAGCGCGCGGTGTGCGTGTCTCGGCCTATCGTCAATGTTTGATAGCGTCTCATTATGTTAAATGTGTCTGGCTCACCTGTAGTGGGCTGTGAGTCCGCAGCTCGATATGGCCTAAACAGTCTCCTAGTTGAACGAACAGCTTTTCTTTGTTCTAAATAATTGACTGTGTGAAATGAGCCTTGGGGGTGGTGGTGTGTGTGGTGTGTGTGTGGTGTGTGGAGGGGGTGGTGCACAGAAAGACAGGCAGACACTGCATACATCTCAACTATTGAATTCCCATTTAGAGTCCGTCGTTTTTTTACCCTTTCTTCCTCTGCTCAAGCAGCTCTCTCTAGGACACGCTCTCATCTATGCTCGCACTCTCTGCGCTACACGAGTCTTGCTTTCGAGACCGATCTTCTCTCTCTCTCATCTCTGACACCTCTCCCATCCTCTCTGCCCCTATCTCATCTGCTTCTCATCTCTCTGCACTCTCTCTGCCCTCTCTCTCTCTCTGACCCTCTCTCTCTCTCTCTCTCTCTGACCCCTATCTCTGCTCCTCTCTCTCTGCCACTCTCCCTCTCTCTCTGCCACCTCTCTCTCTCCTCTCTCTCTGCCCCTCTCCCTCTCTCTCTCCCTCTCTCTCTGGCCCTCTCCCTCTCTCTCTGCCCCTATCTCTCTCTCCCTCTCTCTCTGCCCCTCTTCTCTCTCTCTCCTCTCTGCCCCTCTCCCGCTCTCTCTGCCCCTCTCTCTCTCCCTCTCTCTCTGGCCCTCTATCTCTCAGATTCTCTAATCCTGGCACAGTCTCTCGCTTGTTCATGTTCTCTCACTGAGTGCCTCTTCTTTTCTCTCTCTCTCTCTCTCTCCTCTCTCTCTCTCTCTCTCTCTTCATTTCTCGGTGCATCCTTCTCTCAGTCCCTCTCCCCAGACTATTCTTTAAAACTGTGCTACCTCCCTGCTCCCTCCCTTCCTCCTTCCCTCCCTCTCCCCCCCTCTCTCTCTCTCCTGCTGCAGAGTCAATGACGGCTGTGTGATGGTGAGCTTCAGAGACAGGAGTCTGGATCTCCTTATGGAGATAGTGCAGGGCAGTGTCAATATATGCTGGTCACACAGAGAGAGAGAGAGAGAGAGAGAGAGAGAGAGAGAGAGAGAGAGATACAGAGAGCAAGTGAAGAGACAGAAAGAAAGAGAGAGAGAGGGAGAGCAAGCAAGACCGGGCAAGGGGGAGATGCTAGCAGTAGCAGCAGATAGCTGAAAACACACAGTGACTCAGCATTTTCTGGGCCTCCATTTTGACATGAACAGCCCCATCTTGCAGATGGACTGCCTTTTACTGGGTTTACCTGAGCGTCCCTTCCAGAACCTTCCAGAGCTCAGATCGTGTGCGTCCGTTGAGATAAAAGCACGGTGGATGGACGTGCGGGGCATGGCAAAGCCAGAGCAAAAGGGTGGGATAAAAAGACAAAGAGAGAGACAGAGGGGTGAAAGAAAAGAGAAGGAGAGAGTGAGGGAGAGAGAGAGAGAGAGAGAGAGGGAGAGAGAGCAAATGAAACTGAGAGAAACAGAAGAAAGACTATGTGAGGAGACAGGGTAACAGTTTCATCAGTGCAGCCTCGCTGCATTCTGATAGATCTATACGTCCGTGTGTTTCATTCGCTAGACAGACAGGAAATCATAAGTCACGGTCTATAAACTCTGGCGGTGAACGTACTTCAGGAGACAATGTCCTTGTGGCTCGGATTAGAGGGGAGGAGGGGGGCGGGCACGGCGATGCACCTGACTCCACGTTCGGCCTCGCACCTGTTCACGAGTCTGACTCCCACTCTGTGACTTTGACTCAGACTGACTCCATCTCTAAATCTGACTCCTACATTGACTCTGAGACTCCCTCACGACTCTTACTTAACTCGACTTTAACTCGGACTCCGTCTCTGACTCCTTTTTTGACTTTAACTTTGACTCCTACTCTGACTTTGACTTGACTTTCTCTGGTTTGAACTCTGACTCCTTCTCTAATTCTGACTCCTTCCCTGACTTTAACTCTGACCTTCTCCAACTCCTACTCTGAGTCCTCTGACTTTGACTCTGACTCCTTCTCTGACTCCTTTTTTGACTTTAACTTTGACTCCTACTTAAACTTCCTTCCCCTTATCGTCTCCGACTTTGACTCTCCCCGAAACCATCTCTAATTCTGTCTCTGTCCCTGACTCTGTGTTTGTCTTTGACATTGAGTCTGTGTGTGTGTGTGTGTATGTGTGTGTATATGTGTGTATGTGTGTGTGTGTATGTGTGTGTGTTTTATGGCTGGGGGCAAAAACTGAGCAAACCGAGATTAACTACTGAAACACCTAAATATATCACCTTGGCAGCCACCCGTCGCACCGAGCCCTGAGCTGCAGCATGTCGCCGTGTCCACGGCTAAAAACAAAAGTGGTTTTACTCGCGGTGACCCTTTACAGTCACCACAAACCATGGCCCGTCTCAGCCGGGAACCCAGACACGTGTGTGTGTGTGTGTATTTCCTGTGTTTGTATTTGTATGCGTCTCAGAACCCAAACGCTCAACAAGGGCTCCTAAAAGCACTGCCGTGGATCACCTAAGATCCCCTCAGGTTTTAATTAGATCGTTGAGAAATCTGTTCCACTGCACATCATCGGTATGCAACTCCTCCCTCCCCACAGCCCTGCAAACCCAGATGCGCGCTTGTTAAAATACTCCTCATATCTGCGCTGTGCGACGTGAATGGTGTCTGACAAGGCCGCTTGTCTGCCAATTGGAAGGAATCTCGCCGACGGAAGCGCCCTGCCAAGATAAAAGAGCCGCAGGTGTCGACGGTGGAGAGAGGTGATGAGGGAGGAGAGGGGGACGGAGGGAGAGGAGATGAGAGGGAGGGGGGGGAAGGGGCGCGGGGGCGGGAGAGAGGGAGGGAGGCAGGGAGAGAGGGGAGACGAGGCGGGAGAGGGAGAAACGGGGTGGAGGAGCGAAAGGGCGGAGGGGAACGGGGCGGAGCGAAGGAGAGAAAGAGCAAAGGGGGAGCAAGGGAGGAGAGGGGACGCTCTCGGGCCGCCAAACCGAGGCGACGCCCCCGACGGACAAGGACGGAGCCCGGCCTGAAAGGCGCGGCCCCCGCGAGGAGAAGGGTCGTGTGTTTGGAAAACATCAGATGTCCGCCACTCGGAGACACAGACGGTTGGTGGGTATTTTTAGGAAGCGCTAAAAGCTCTGACTCAGTGGTTAACCGCCGAGCAGTGTCGCTCTGACCTGTGTGTGCGCGTGTGTGTGAGCGCGTGTGTGCGCGCGTGCACCCTCGCGTGCTCGTGTGCGTCAAGGCTCATTTCCTGAATGTCTCATGCATGGCTGCTGTTCTTTTTTGGCTCTCTCCACGCTTTTCTTTTTTTTTGTGCTGTTTTTTTTTCCTCCCCTTTCTCCTGTTTTTTCCCTCGTTCCCTCTGGATAATCTGTCTCTGCTCCCAATTCTCCCTTCCTCACTCTCTTGTCTCTCTCTCTCTCTCTCCTGCTCTCTGTGACGGGGTAACAGCTGTGAGATAGGACTCTGCCCCCCCCACACACACACCCCCCCCCACACACACACACACACACACTCCGCCTCACTCCTCCTAGACAGCGCCCGGCGGCACACACACCCCCACCCCCCTCCCTACCCCCTGCACCCCTCCCTCTCTCCTCCCCCAACACTGTCCCTTCTCATCCTGTCACTCTGGACCTACAGGGAGTGTTGTCTGCCAGGGGGGGGGAGGGGTCTCCTTCTCCCCAGACAGTCGTGTTGTCAGGGGCCAGGTGCAGGCCAGACAGACTACTTACATAAGTGCATCAGGCCACCAACAGTACACACACACACACACACACATACACACGTTGTGACACTCGCTGTGTCACCCTCCCTCCCTCCTCTTCTTTGCTTTCTCTCTCTCTCTGTCACTTTGATTCTCTCTTGTTTGCTGCCCCCTCCTCGCTCTGTCTCTTACTCCCTCCCTTCTCTCCCTCTCTCTCTCTCTCTCTCTCCCTCTCTCGTCTCTCTCTCTCTCTCTCTCTCTCTCTCTCTCTCTCTCCATCTCTATCTATCTAGCCTCGCTTCAAAGGCTGGTCAGGAGGGGTGGGGCCCAGCAGTGGTGTGTGTGTGTGTGTGTGTGTGTGTGTGTGTGTGTGGGAGGGGGTTGAGGGGAGCAGCCAGATGGCACACACTCACATTTATACCTTCCTTCCACTGCTGGTGGGGCATGAGGCGAGCATCACTTATGCATCCCCAGAACGACTTCTCTAGAGCAGGATCTAGAAGGTTCCTTCAGCCCAGTGTCAGCCCACTGTTTTTCCACCACAGGAACTTTTCCCAGAAGATTAGGCAAATGAGCCCGCTGATGAATGCCTCGTATGTATATAAATAGAATAGAATATAAATATTACATGGAATAGTATATATATATATAAATTGTGCGTTGTAAAAATGTTTCCGCTCGCTTAACACGCCAGAGGATTTCAGAAGACACTTTGTCATCGCGGTTTTGCCAATTTTGCGCTCGGCATAAAAGTTTAATAGGGCTTGGACTTGGTCGTCTGTTGAACGTTCGTCTGTTCTCCATGTGGATGTGTGTTCGCAGCGAAAATGGCCCAGCTGCACACAGACACAGCACAAACACATTTGACAATATACAAATTCAATGCCAGTTGAAATATGAGTTGAATATATGCTGCCACAAGTACTCTTCCTCTACCAATCAGAAACGTTCGGCGCTGCAAGCCACGCCCCCGAAAGTTCCAAGTATCTTGGAAAGGGACTTACGAGATCCTGCTTTTTGCTCAATTTAGACCCCCCGGTTGGTGCAGTGGAAATGCAGTGAGTTCCGTGGTAACGATCCTGTGGTGGGGATGGTGGCTTGAGGCAACCGGTTCCCCTCTCTTCCCCCATGCTGACAGATGTGTTCCTCCTGCTGTCTACCCCGAAGCAAAACTCTTTCCTCCATAATCGTCTCACATCTAAAACATGGGGATTTGTTGCTGCGTGATCTGAACCTGATGGCTCTTGTTTTTCGTTCCCAGCATTAGTGTCCCTGACCTTCGCCCGGGCATAAGGCCTGCCCCGGGGGTCGAAGGTTAAACAAGGATTAGATGGAATTAGGAGGTCAAACGGGTTGGCCCCCTCTCTCTGCAGGACACGACGAGCCGTCGTTCCTTTTGTAATGGCGTTAGGAAATTAAGCAGGCAAACGCTATCGAATTTGATATTGATTTTGTTTTTGCTCGCCATCGTTTCGGAGGAGTTCTGCCCTTACCACAAATGAATTAACTGCTTTCAGATCAGTTTCTCTGGTAAGGGGGAGGGAGGATTGGGTTGGCAATGGGGGTAGGGTGTGGTGGGTTTCTCCGGAGATGTTTGAGGATTAGGACCATGTTATCCTGGACAGGACACAACCCAACCCCCCCTCAGAAGGACAATGAGATCATTGAGGTCAGACGGTTCAGGCAAGATAAGGGCCCATGCAGGTTTGGTTTTGACCGTAAACATATGTATAGACAGTGCTATGTAGAAGGTGACTCGTGTGTACTGTTCCTGTTAAATGTTCTACACGGTCCCCGACAGAGCCTCCATGACAGGAGACTGTCATGGACATGACACCGTCATGGAGACCCAATGACAAGGTCGTCACACTCATTCAGTCTAGCTCCCGCCTCCCTCCCTCCCTTCGTCTGACCCGTCCTCCCGCCACCCCTTCTTCCTTTCCTCCCTTCAGTCATTCCTCCATCCTTCCCTCCATCCCTCCGTTCTCCCTCCTTCTCTACCACTCGGCCTCCCATCCCTCCCATCCTTTCCTCCTTCCCTTCCCTCTTCTCCAGGCCAGAACCAGAGGGGCCTGCTGTCATGCAGCCATGAGGCCCAGGGATTAGAGCGGCTTAGCATTAGCGGCTCTGCTCATACTGAATACATTAGTATTAGCGTTAGCACGTTAGCTAGCACACGGGGGGGCTGGCGACGGGGCGATAGCGGGGCAGGCTGATGAACGGGGGAGATGGAAGGGAGGAGGGCGAGAGAGAGGGGGAGAGAAAGGGGGAGAGGGAGCGGGAGAGAGAGACCGGGTGAGGGAGGGAGACTGAGAGAGCGTTTGAGTGACTGATCTGGAGAACTCAGGAGACAGTGGATGAAGATGTGTTGTAATGAGAAGGGATTAGGGGAGGGGGGGGGGCCGATGGGGGAAGGGGGAAGGGGGGGGGTGGTGGTTAGCATAATTACACATCTCCACAAGTTAGAGGGAGCGCGAGAGAGAGAATAGGGAGAAAGAGAGAAAGAGAAGGACAGAAAAGAACATGCCTCAATGTCCCACTTTGTTCCCGACTCTCTCGTTTTCTCTCTCTCTTTTCAGCACCACGCAACATCCGCCTATTCAACCGCAACTGAGAGAAAAACAGGGAAAGAGAGACAGAGAGAGAGAGAGAGAGAGAGAGAGCATGTGAGAGAGAGAGAGAGAGCGCGACCGAAAGAAAACCCAAAATGGCTTGGAGATACGCAACGAAATTAGCTGTAATTGGAGGCCATTTAAAAGCATAATAACTCGGCAGCCTTCTCAGTGGGGAAGCGACGTTCAGGGAAGCTTTCTGATTAAAACAGGAGACTCCGTTCTAAACCCTTTGTATGTGTGTGTGTGCGTGTGTGTTCGCGTGTGTTCTGAGCGAGCAGTATTCTGTCGCGTCCGACAGCGAAACGCACCTCATCATTGCTCGTTCCGGTCAACCGAGGCAGGGCTGTGAGGGCGATCACAGACGCTGGCGGCGAACACGATCACAGACGAACAGGCCTCAAATACAGACGAACAGACCTCGATCACAGACGAACAGGCCTCAATCACAGACGAACAGGCCTCGATCACAGACGAACAGGCCTCGATCACAGACGAACAGGCCTCGATCACAGACGCACAGGCCTCGGTCGCAGACGAACAGGCCTCGATCACAGACGAACAGGCCTCGATCACAGACGAACGGGCCTCGGTCGCAGACGAACAGGCCTCGATCACAGACGAACAGGCCTCGATCACAGACAAACAGGCCTCGATCACAGACGAACAGGCCTTGATCACAGACGAACAGGCCTCAATCACAGACGAACAGGCCTCGATCACAGACGCACAGGCCTCGGTCGCAGACGAACAGGCCTCGATCACAGACGAACAGGCCTCGATCACAGACAAACAGGCCTCGATCACAGACAAACAGGCCTCGATCACAGACGAACAGGCCTCGATCACACGCTCACAGATCCTTTCAAGCTCAGCTGATGGATGTACAACAAGTCCCCGCCATCTGTAAACGACAGGGATGAATTGGAGGACGAAACCAGCGATGATTGGGCGGGGTGAGGGAGAGAGGGGAGGGGGGAGGGGGGTTTGTCATAACTAATGTGTGCCGCTGAAGCGCCAAATGGCACATTTTCTGTTTTGTTTCACACACAAAAAAACGAAGGCCGTGCGCGTTTCTGTATAGAGTGTGTGTGTGTATAGTGTGTGTGTGTGTATAGCGTGTGTGTGTTTGTAGTGTGTGTGTGTGTGTGTGTGTATACTGTGTGTGTGTATAGTGTGTGTGTATAGTGTGTGTGTATAGTGTGTGGGGCAGTATGTGTGTATGTGTGCCTGTGCTCACTGCTCATAGGTTTGTGTGTAGGTAAGGTGTGCGTGCGGGCTCTTAGGTAAGTGTGTGCGGCTAGGGTGTGCGTGTGTGTGTGCGCGGGTATGTGTGTCTGGGTAGGGTGTGCGTCAGGAAAATCCTGGTGTGTATAATGGATTTTGTAATGCAGCTGGGGTAGACAGGTGGAGGCGGATTCTGTGCATTACACACACACACACACACACACACACAGAGAAACACACACATACACACACACACACACCACAACAGCTCAATGCGTGGGGCAGAAATCCCTACGGCCCATAATATATGCTCTCGCTCGCTCACCCAAGCCGGAGGTCTCAGTTCATTTGGTTTTTAACTGTTATAAATTGTCCCACTTGAGTCCCTGTTCCCTCCTCCCCTTCAACTGGCCTGGAGCACTGCAACAAACAGGAACGAGTCTACCGTGCATCAGTGTGTGGTGTGTGTGTGTGTGTGTGTGCGGGTCCCTGTGTGTGTGTGGGGTGTCGTGTGTGGGTGCGTGAGAGGTTCTGATTACTTGATTTGTTTGCGAGGAAGACGCTAGTGTGAAATTCCATCCCACCAGGCACAGATGGGCAGGCGTCTCTCTCACACACACACACACACACACACACCACTACACACTCCATTCATGACAGACACTGTACGTACAGAAGGACACGTGTCCTCAATTAGATGCAGCCTACACCGACGGAACATTCCGCCATAGCAGAGTGGAGAATCAAGAGAGAGACTGGAAACAGGTTCTTGTACACAGTCAATTAATAACGCGAGCGCACACACACACACGCGCACACACACACACTCAATTAATGTGAACATGCATCTCAAGGGAACGCTATTTCAATTAAGCATGCCTGCTGTTAGCGTTCCTACGAGAGAGGCTGAAACACACACGCATACACACACACAACTGTAGTTATGAGAGGCGAGCCCTTAAATACAACCCTATCTCTATGACAACACGTTCCTGTAGCTCTAGGCCGGGGTATGCAGCCAATGCGGACGCTGTTGAGAACGTTCCGATGGGCTAGCATCAACATGTAGCTTCACTGATGGAATTAGGCTGAGAGTGTGTGTGTGTGTGTGTGTGAGAGAGAGAGAGAGAGAGAGAGAGAGAGAGAGAGAGAGAGAGAGAGAAAGAGAGAGAGAGATTCTCATAGTCGGTTGCCCAAACTTTTGAGGCCTAGGTAGCTAGTGTCGTTTAGCCTTTCTCTCTCCATGTCTCTCTCTCTGTATATGTTTGCTTCTCCTCCTCTTCCTCTCTCCCTGCTGACACTTTACTGCAAAGAACCATCATAAATGTCATATTACTTTAAATGACATGTGTGCTGGTTCTTCTCAAAGTCACAATCTTCCCACTCCTGAAGCCTGAATTCATCGTAATATTGTTGGGAAGTGCGTGTCTATCCGAGCTATGTTCACAACGTGAGGTTTGGCCTGTCCCTGTTATGAATGGTGCTTTCATTTTCTCTTCATTTCTCCGTCTCATCCTCCTCCTCGCTCTCCCCATCTCTTTCCCGTTCTCACACCCACTCCTTTCGTCAATAGGTCTGATTGATTAGCCAACCGCTAGCTCTGTGTGTTGGTGTGTGCATGCCTGCGTGTGTGTCTGTGTGTGTGTGCTTGTGGCCTTGACTATCTGTTGAACTCATCTGCACTTTTGTGCATCGCTTTGCTCAACGATTAAATGTAAATGTGTGTGTGTGTGTGACTGTGTGTACACATGCAGGCATACGTGTGTGCATGCTAATCGCTGTGTGTGCGCATGGGTGTGTGTTGATGCTGCGTCCGTTTGTTTCCGGCTAACGCGTTCCCCGCCAGGCCACGTATTCACGCTCGTGTGTGTGTGATTCGGCCCACGTCTCAAGATGTATCCTGCGGCCACTGGGGAAATAAAAACCCATTCTGATTATCTGGGGCCAAACGGGAGTCATTCTGTGTGAAATTCCGAATAATCCCCCAAAACGAATAACAACGCACAAACGACGGCGACGACAACAATGGAGTCACAAAGAGCGAGAGGCGGCGGCGGGGGCGGCGGCGCCGGCTTCAGAGATGACACACGACCGTCTCAATTTAGCGTCCGTTATCAAAGCAGGCCGAGGCTCTGGAGACTCCCCATCTCCCTTCTCATCTGTTTTCGCTCGCCCCTTATCTCTCCGCTGTTGGTTTTGCCCGTGTGTGTGTGAGAGGGAGGGTGTGTGTGTGTGAGAGGGAGGGTGTGTGTGTGTGTGTGTGAGAGGGAGGGTGTGTGTGTGTGAAAGGGAGTGTGTGCATGTGTATGTGTGAGAGAGAGGGAGTGTGTGTGTGTGCGTGTGCGTGTGCGTGTGTGTGTGTGTGTGTGCGTGTGTGTGCGTCGTCACATGTTGACGTGTTTCTGCTGTGATTTGCTCGGGGTGAATTTATTTCCGCCAAGAGAGTCCCCACGCAATATCAGCGCGAGCGTGATATCTAGTGCCATCTCGACACGGGCGTCCATACATTGACCTCTCGCTGAGAATCACTGCTCTCCTGTGCGATGCAGAAACACACACTCGCAGCCCCTGACTGGGAACAGCTATTCTATACAGTAATAGAACTGGGTATTAACTCGATCCAGATATGAGAACATATGACCTAATGCAGGTCTTACCTCGATCAGCCCTGAGGTTTAACGAATAGCAAAACGAGGTTTTACCTATAGGCCAGACCTAGGCATGACCTAGACCAGACTCATTGCATTAGGTGAGAGAAAGGTTAGCATCAACTCACGTTCACACATTCAGATCTGGCCTCCATTTAAAACAGGAAGCAGAACAGACCCTTTGTGAAAAACGGAATCCCTGTACAGCAATGTCTATGGACTCTAAACGGTCTTTTCTTTCTGACATGAAAAGGGGTTCTACGGGGGAACTTCTTCCCAGGTTCCTCTGCAGCTTCAGATGGGTTCCGCCAAGCACCGTCTGCAGAGTGTATTATGTAAATCTGTGAGCAACAGGACTGCTTAAACTGGAGCCTGTGACACCTTCATCACCTAATCAGATATGGATGGCGTCAACTGGAAGAGGTTTTTCTCCTCGACGTCGACCGTCCCGACGACAGAAATCCAGACAGCCATTGTCTCTTGCGATCTCTTTATTCGGGCGTGCGTGAGATTAGTGACACGCTGTCAGTCACCATTTTGATTCGTTTGAAAAAAAAATGAAAACGGGGCGCTTCAGATTATCTCAGGATTAGCCTGTGAGAACCGAGACCTCACCTTCCGAGAGATGACGACGAGAGCGGAGGTTTTCGGAGGCGGATGGAAAGAAAACACAGCGACAAAAAAAAACAGAAAGTGGGAGAGCGGCGCAAAGCGGCGAAGAGGAGGCTTCTCTTCAGATGTGTCCATGGCGATGAGCCGGGGCGAGGGATTTGATCTGTATTCGGCGCGTCACCCAAGAAACCGCTCACGGCGAAGCCTACCCAGAATGCTTTGCTCCGCTACATGAAAGAGGTGGGGCAGGTGGCAGGTCGAGAGAGCGTGTGTGTGTGTGTGTGTGTGTGTGTGTGCGTGTGTGTGTGTGTGTAATCCCTGATTCCCTTGAAGAGGATGTGTGCTCCAGGCACCCCCCACCCCCCCCACCCCTCACCCCCCATCCCCTTCATTTCTCCAACTGTCTTTCTGTTTTAACTTTCTTTAACACCTGGAAGAACAAAAGACTGACTTTGATCACGGGAAATCCCTACCCGGTTCGGCTGGGAATCCACAGAGGAACAGTGTGTGCGTGAGTGTGTGTGTGTGCATGTGTGTGTGTGTGTGTGTGTGTGTAAACGCAGTCGGGTCACATGTGCTCTGAGGATTATTCAAATTCATCATGTCGGATGAGAAACCTGGGTACATGTATTCCTCTCAGCAGGCGTCACCTGCACACCCCTGAAGGCTATGGACAAACACACGCACGCACACGCACACGGCTTCTCCGGTGGGAGCCAGTGTTTACACACAGAAACAACACAAGGCGACTTGTTATCAGTCGCTTTCCCACGCTGTGGAGATACGGAGCCAAACACCGGGGATGGAGGGATGAAGGGAGAGAGGGAGAGGAGGGCTAGAGGGTCAGCTCTCCGCAGCTTAGAGTCCCTCCGCTAAGATCGACTCGGCCCCCAGCCTGGCGCTACGGAGGCGTGGGGCGGAGAAAGACAGGCGCGCACGCTCACGCGCGGACGCACGCTGCCCAAGCTCGCGCACACACACGTCGGGAGGGAGGGGATCTGAAGGCTCTTGTCTGCTCTGTACCTCTCACGACCACCCCCCTCCTCCAACACCCCCCCCCTCAACACCCTTTCACCCCACCGCCACCGTTACGTAACGACATCATTAGCATAACAGGCCGCGGTTCTCCCCAGCTCTGTCGTCTGATGTGGGCAGAGCGCTCTAACGCTGGTAAACACGCGCTGGTAAACAAGTCAGAGCCTGTGTCAATGAACGCTGTGCAGAATGCTGTGCAGAACCATCTACTCAACACTGTGCTGAACTCTCTACTCAACACTGTGCTGAACCCTCTACTCAACACTGTGCTGAACCCTCTACTCAACACTGTGCTGAACTCTACTCAACACTGTGCTGAACTCTCTACTCAACACTGTGCTGAACCCTCTACTCAACACTGTGCTGAACCCTCTACTCAACACTGTGCTGAACCTTCTACTCAACACTGTACTGAACCCTCTTCTCAACACTGTACTGAACCCTCTACTCAACACTGTACTGACCCTCTACTCAACACTGTGCTGAACCCTCTACTCAACACTGTGCTGAACCCTCTACTCAACACTGTGCTGAACTCTCTACTCAACACTGTGCTGAACCCTCTACTCAACACTGTGCTGAACCCTCAACACTATACTGAACCATCTACTAAAAACTGTGCTGAACCCTCTTCTCAACATTGCACTGAACCCTTACTCAACACTGCACTGATACCTCTACTCAACAGTACTGAACCCTCTTCTCAACACTGTACTGACCCTCTTCTCAACACTGACTACCCTCTACTCAACACTGTGCTGACCTTACTCAACACTGTACCAAACCCTCACACATACGAACCTCTAAAACACTGTGCTGAACCCTCAACTCAACACTGTACTGAACCCCCTTACTCAACTGCACTGAACCCTCTACTCAACACAGTGCTGAACCCTCTACTCAACACTGTACTGAACCTTCTACTGATGACTCAGCTCTACACCATGAAGAGCGAGCCCTTGTGAATGTGACCTGCATGCTGTGGCACTCTGTAGGCATGCCCACACACACACTGCAGATACCCGCAAACTCATACACTGCAAACACACACACACACCACAGACACATACTGCGGCCAAACACACTCACGCACTGCAGACACAGTCACACACTGCACACACACACATGTGCACACACACTGCAGATACACACACACTTACTGCACAGGATGTCATGAATAAGCACTCGCATTATCCTCTTCAGGAATCCTCAAAGGCCTCTTCAAATCCCAATAAGAGGGACAATGTCCACCAGGTACACACACACACACACACACACACAGGTTTCAGCCTGGAATCAATTCTATTTTTATTTTTAAGTTTTCTTTTTATTCCAACTCACGACCACAATCATACAGTACCAACACCATCCTAAACAAATACAGGCCATCCTGAACCAAACACCATGGCTGTGTGTGTGTAGCGATGACGACATGATATGTTGTGTCAAGGGCCCTCTGTGTAAACATGCACGCACACACACCACACGCACACACACTGTGGGAATGTTGCTCTGGTGGCAGCAAAGGGGACTTTTCATCCCACATCTACTGACAGGGACAGCCTGATTAACTGCCAGAGTGCTGCAAAACACACACACACACACACATACACACAACAATGTGTGCCCTGTGTATCTTGTGGACCCGGCTTTCGGTGACAGAGACAGCCTGATATACAGCCAACGAGACACACAAACGCGCGCGCACGCGCACACGCAACGAGTGACAGACCCGCGGGTGATAAAGAGCCAGAGGAAGGCTTTGGGAGATCAATAAAGTCTTCACTGTGAGGCGTCTACTGACAAGTCATTACCACAGAGGCCACGAGGAATGGCCTTCATTACCACTGGTTATTAATGAGGAATTCTCACTATGCACACAAACACACACACACACACACACACACATACATACATAGATACCCCAGGCACACGCACATTCAGCAACGGAAAAACATGTTTTCCTTAATTCTGTTTTCTGGCTTAAGCTGAACTCAAAGTTGTGTTTGTACACCCGCTGGAATTGCTGCGTGACACTATTATCTATCCAGACGACGTAAACTGTTCGCTGGAAGGACAACGCCGTCTGAGTGACTGTTTATTTATATGAGAAAAGTGAAGACAATGGATTGTGTATAGATGAATATTCTAACATTGCCAAAAGGTTTGAACATGGTAGTACTTTCAATATGTTAACACATTTAAGAAAGTGAGCGTGAAGGCGGGCCGTCTCCGGGGCGGTACCGGTGTGCCATTATACCTTAGAGAGCGAGAGCGATTTAGGTGAGGAGAAAAAGGCGCGGACGCGCGAGGTGACGGGCGTGACGCCAGCGCCGCGGTTTCGAAGTTATATTCTAGGTGCAGCAAGAATGATCTGTCTATCTCTGCCTCTCCATCACGCACTTCCAGTCTCCCCTCCCCTCCGTCTCTGCTCCGTGGTGGCACCGCTGGCCTATATTATTCATGTCACGGTTTCTGTCGACTCTCTGACACTCTGACCTTGTCACGCATACGTACCCACAGGCACACACTAGTGCGCGCGCACACATGCATACACACACGCACACACACGTCAAGTAGCACGCTCAAACAGCTTACCCTGACCTTGCCCTATGCGTGATAGGATTCTGTTGATACCTGGACCAGGGGATCTACAGCCGGTACCGCAAGGTGTTAATTCAGCACGCAACCCGCATAGACAAACACACCACCATACACACACACTATTTATTTTTTACCACGTTCTATATGAGAGCCCTTCTTCTTCTATATCTTCCTATATACAGAGTCGAATTGCCTTCGCTTTAGGTCTAACTATAATCAAATAGCTTATTTCTTGGCATGCTAAAATGATTTAAACACACACAGGTAAAACATTAATTGAAAAACTCCCGAGACGAGTCTACGCAAGAGAACAAGATGGAAACGTCTAGTTCAATGTTATTATCCTCGATCCTACTCCCTATCTATCGGAATGCGTTGTGATGAATGCGACGTAGAAAAATAAGTACCTCATATAAAAACAGCTCATGCAACACCGTTGGCCAAGTGCGTGCTTAGCATCTGTCTGCCCCTTGGGCGTGCACAGCACTGCCTTTTACAAACCGTGTCATAGAAAGTCAACAGTATACCCGATAAATGTCCATGTAAGAGACTACGTTAAACTACATTATCAGTAGATGTTCTATATGTTCTATGGTAGTCAGTGGCGGGGGGGCGGACTGCACAATGACCAGTGTTTTAAGAGCTGGCAAAACAATGGGCGCACAGTGGATGTGTGTATTTGCGTTGTTTTTAGGTGTCATGTCTGGAGAATGTTTTTTTGTTCGTTCGTGTGCTGCGCAGCGGCAAAATCCCATTTAACGACTATGCAAATACTCGTTCATTCCCGTTCATTAGCTTACGCGACCCGGTTCGTGACGGGGCAAAGTATGTATCAAACACACAAACGCACATGCGAGCGCACAATGAGACCAGACACACACACGCACACACACACACACACACACACACACACACACACACAGAGTGCAATTAGCATAAAGCAAGGAGCACCATGATTATAACGCCCAAAGCGACCCCTGCACCATCTACGCCATCCAGTCGACCTCCCAATCTTCACATACAGCCTAGTATAGGACACGCACAAAGGCACACGCCCGTGCGCCTTCAAGTTGGACCACGTCTTACCTTTAACAACAATCCCGCAGACACTGTAGAGTGTCAAGATCAAATGGTGCTTGAGATTCATCCTGCCTTCCGTTCTGCTTTTTCTCCTCAGCTCTTGTTTCTCCTCACCGTTTTCCCCGGGCTCCGCGACGGGGTTCGTTATCCAGGTACGGTCCTTTTATTTTGTTAGTGCGAACAAGCGTACGAATAAGGGTCCACGCGCAAACCAACCGGTGTGTTTTTTTTGTTTTTCTTTGTTTTGTATCTTCACTTCGGCGTAGTTCCGTTGACGTCCCGAGAGCTCAGAAGTAGGCACCGGTGAGAATGAGCTTGTTCGCTCGCACTGCCGTACGGTCCTACAGTGTAAGGAGATGCTTACCAGCTACACACACACTTCGCTCCGCTCTGCTCTCGCGCACAAGATCGCCAGAGTGCAGCCTGGAGCAGGAGAGCACGAGCCAGCGACTGAGTCCCGCCCACACCGTTTTGACGGGCGGGAGCAGTTAACCAATCATGGCTGCGCCGAGGTTAGGCGAGGAATCGATTCTACTATATTGAGGCTGAACGGACCAGATTACCGAAACGGAGCTCCGATACGAAGAAGAACTAGAACGGGATCCACATAATACCGGAGGAAGAAACCAAAGAATCTCTGTTTCCCGAATGATATCGCTGCAAACGGAGGAATTGGACAACAGGGCGAATGTGTAGTCAGTTTAGGAGAGAGCGGTGCGTATTCCTGGATAGGGTGAGCGAAGGAGATTAGGTAAAATCAGGTGTTTAAAGTCGCTGATTGGAAAAGGATGGATTAGAAGGGGAAGGCTTTACCTTGTTCATCATTCATTAGAAACAACATCGATAGTCTCACATGTATCACTCTATCGATCTAGAGAGATGAGATCGAGATCGCTAGCTCTCAGCGAGTATCTCGATCTCTCTCTATCTCTCTCTCTCTCTCTCTCTCTCTCGTCTCTCTCTCTCTCTCTCTCTCTCTCTCTCTCTCTCTCCACATCTTAACAGCATGCAGTCAGCAACCCACAATCTCCCTCTAACACACGGCCCCTTGATATACTGTCCTGAAACGCTTTTTATCCCCAATACACATACACACGGACCAATACACACAAACACACATAACAACACACACACAGACCAACACACACATACACACAGGCCAACACACATATAGACCAACACACACATACACACGGACCAACACACACACACACACACACACACACACGTACACACATATCATCACACATATATACACAGACCAACACAACACACGCATACACACGGACCAACACACAAATCCACATGAACCAGCACACACACACACCGAGACCAACACACTCTGTTCCCTGTTCCCTTTACAAGACACAAACATGCAGACCCTGTAACACAATCACCACACAAACTCTCTCTCTCAAACACACACACACTCCTGTGCATTCTAAATGACACCACCTGCCTCATATCCGACTATTGTTCCCGGACCACCAAATGTTACCTGTCACATGTTGCTTTGCTGAGTACTAAAAGCACTTTGGCTGGAATAGAAGACAGATCGAGAGAGAGAGAGAGAGAGAGAGAGAGAGAGGAGAGAGAGAGAGAGAGAGAGAGAGAGAGAGCGTGTCTGCATATTTGTGTGTGTGTGTGTGTGCTGAGAACCACTCCATTACTGAGATGGTCCTTTTGTGTTTACAGTATGTGTGTGTGCGGAAGAGAGAGAGAGAGATAGAGAGAGGGGGGGGTTGGATTGAAACTTCTGAAGGTCAGTATTATGTGTGATTGACCAAACCCCATTCATGCAGAAACACCATCAAAGATTCTCCATTTTCCCTCTGCCATGTCCACCAGGGTTAGGGTTGGCTTCATCCCATTTTATCTGTGTGACACACACACACACACACACACACACACACACACACACACGTACACACACACACACCATGGGCACTGGGACACTACACGCAACACGACACAACAATACAGCACTCTCAGCATCCGCTTGGCAGAGAGGTGTTGGATACTTCATGAATGTGCTTCTCAATGCTAAATGATTAGGCCCGACTGAAAAAAGCGATTGAGTCGAATTCGTAGGAGAGGAGAAAAAGGAGGGGAGCAGAGAGAGAGAGAGAGGGCTGAGAGGAAGGGCTGAAGAGTGCTTGGACGAGGACAGCGAGAGAGAGAGAGAGAGAGAGAGAGAGAGAGAGAGATGTGGGAGGGAGGGGAGGTGGGGAGGAGAGGAGAGGAACAATAAAGGAAGAGAGAGCGAGGGAGAGGGAGAAAGAGGGGGAGAGAAAGAGATTATGCATGGCAACGGTGAGAAGAATTCGAAATGGGCGGAGATGAGCCGGCCAACACATGGAGCAGCTCTCTGGCGGGGAGGCTGTTTATCCTTGCATGTGTGTGTGGTTACCTTGGTGTCTTTGTGTTTGTCTCCGAGTGTGTGTGTGTGTGTGTGTTACTGTCAGCTGACAATGATAATCCAATACAGCGTCAGCTAGAAGGGAAGCTAATTTGGTTTTCTGTGAAGTTGGCGTGACATGTGTGTGTGCATCGGCTGTAAGCCTGTCTTGTGTGCGTGTGTGTGTGAAGCAGGGTGTGTGTGTGTGTCCTGGTTAGCTGACTGGGCCTCAGTGTGTGAATGTTTTGGTTTACTGTCGCTGACATGGTTGGCATCAGTGTGTTGTTCAAAACATCACGAACAGCTGGTGTGTGAAGTGTGTGGCGGTGGTAACACGCGCACACGCACACACTCACTCGTACACAGGTTTTCAGAAGCCAGCATGTCTTCCTCTCTCTCTCTGTCTCTCTTTCCCTCTCTTCCTCTCACACGACACACCATCTTTAGCTTGTTGGGACCAAAATGGAGAGCAGTCAGTCTGGTCCTCCCTCTGTTCCTTGTTCAATGTTGATGATGTTATGGACCAGGGGGGGGGACTGCAGAGTGTCTCTCGATCTCTCTCTCGTCTCTCTCTCTCTCTCCTCTCTATCTCTCTCTCTCTCTCTCTCTCTCTCTCTCTCTCTCTCAGACACACACACACACACACAAAGGGTTTGCAGAGCCAGGGACCCTCTGGAGCAGAACTGCCACGCTTCCACTGCAAGTCAAGCTCATTCTGGGGACCCCTAAGTGGACACACTGGCATTTACACCACGGACACACACACACACACACTTTCTGCTCCATCTCCAGCCTGTGAGAAAGGTGCTGAAAATTGGCTGAATTCACGCCAGCCGCTTAGCAATGATGAGTGATGTGTGTGTGTGTGTGTGTGTATGTGTGTGTGTGTGTGTGTGTAGACCATCAGTCCAAATTGTTACGGTTCCCCTCGGTTTTCCTCAATTCCGTGCCTGTGTGCCGCCGGTGAATCCGCGGGATGGCGTGTGTGTGTGTGTGTGTTCAACCGCATCGACATTTAGACAGGAGGGAAGGGGAAAAGGAAAAGGAGATAGAGAAAGACCGAGGGAGAGAGAGATTGCGGAGAAGAGAGAGGCGCTTGGTTTGAGGCGGTGGGTCTGCACCCGGCCAGCTAAGGTATGCTCGCCACGCAGGAAGGAAACCGGCGCGAGTTCACTTCTCTACATCATTTAGAAAGCGAGAGATGAGCGCTCGTCTCTTCTCTCAATTAAAACACACACACACACACTTTCAAAAGGCCTCGGGCGGTGCGCATCTACCTTCAAGGGAAGAGACCATAAATGCCTAATTAGCAGATTCCACTTTGGGAGTGAAAAAATGGAACCACTCAGCACTTTTTTCTAAACACTTTTTTTAATTTGTATTAATCTCTGGTAGCCAAAGAGGGGTTGACTCAGTAACACTCATCTGCATTCAACTCCATGTGTGCCCGTCCAACAACCCGTCCACCAAAAAAACCCCGCCTGACGCAACTCTCTCATCTCTGAGACATGCTGACGGGCGACACCGAGGCCACTCTGATAACACTTTAGATGACCCCCCCTCCAACACACACACACAGCCACTCCTACACACACACACACAGCCACCCCTACACACACAACACACACACAGCCACCCCTACACACACACACACACACAGCCACCCCTACACACACACATGCAGAACCCCAACACACACACACACAGCCACCCCTACACACACACCTGCAGAACCCCAACACACACACACACACACACACAGCCACCCCTACACACACACACACAGCCACCCCTACACACACACATGCAGAACCCCAACACACACACACACACAGCCACCCCTACACACACACATGCAGAACCCCAACACACACACACACACAGCCACCCCTACACACACACACACAGCCACCCCACCTACACACACACATGCAGAACCCCAACACACACACACAGCCACCCCTACACACACACATGCAGAACCCCAACACACACACACACACACAGCCACCCCTACACACACACACACAGCCACCCCTACACACACACATGCAGAACCCCAACACACACACATACACAACCCCCCCCCCAACACACACAAACAGCCCCCCAAACACATACACACACACAGCCCCCCACCACACACACACACAGCCCCCCAACACACACACACACACACACACACAGCCACCCCAACACACACACACACACACACACACACATACACCCAGCCCCTCGCCCCCATTGCTACAGTGGTGTGGACAGTATGTGCACCGTGGCCTATCAGTTTGTTTGTTCCAAAACACTGCAGACCTTCTCTGAGTGGCTGATATCCATCTGTCGGGATCGATCCCTGCGATAAAACAGGCGAGAAATAGAAAATAAAAAAATATAGATCTCGGTGAGATCTCGGTGAAGAGCGATAGGTAGGTGGAATCCACTATATGGATTTTTGTTGTTGTTTTCTTTCACCGTCAATACTTTTACAAGTCTACGGTATATCGATTCGATTTTCTCACGGTGGACATGGTGTTACAGTCAAACAAAAAACCCTCGCTGTCATCCCTTCCTGTCCGACGACGAGCGGTCCCTCGCCGGCCAATCGCACGGCTCGCTGCAGCGCGACAAGCGAGGGTGGCTGGTCTCACGGTCGACCAGTCAGGACTCGGCGTCTGTTCTCTGTTGACGCGGA
Source organism: Mallotus villosus (assembly GCA_903064625.1). Lineage (NCBI taxonomy): Eukaryota > Metazoa > Chordata > Actinopteri > Osmeriformes > Salangidae > Mallotus > Mallotus villosus. Next base: position 160,702 of record CAEFZP010001311.1, on the reverse strand, counting down.
GGCAGTGTGACAGTGGAACAGCATCGCCTAGGCCACCCGCCGAGCGCCCCCTGCTCGCGGACGCGCGCGCCGGGAGAAGGTGTCAAAATGTGCGTGCGTGGACACGTGTTCATTGGGTGTGCTGGTGTGAAAAGTGTCCGTGTGTGTGTGCGTGCCCACGCGGGCGCGTGTGTGCGTGTCCATGTGCGTGTGTGTGTGTGTGTGAGACTGATGGCTGAGGTGTGATTGGGGTTTAATGAGAGGCGAGGACGGCTTCCCTGTCTCCTCTCAAGGTCACACGCTGATAAACAGGGGTGCCATGGTGATGTACGATGCTCGTGTGGGTGCATGGGTGTGTGTGTGTGTGCACGTACGCGCACGCGTGTGTGCTGATCTACAGCTATACGGACATTCAACCTTGTCAGTCAAGGTCCGACCAGGCCTAGACTCTACGGCTTAAACCCCAGATAGAAAACCCCTTCCTGGGCTCTCGACACCGTCAGTCCCCTTGGAAACAGAACCCGACTAGATCCTCCCCCCAATTCCTCACCCGAAATAACCCCTTGTTATTTTAGAAGTGCACAAGAACTGTGTCATTCTCTCGCTCGTCCTCCATCCTCATCCTCTGCTCCTTCTCTCCGTCTCCCCCCTTTAGATCTCTCAGAGGGGGGGGTGGGTGGGGGGGTGGAGAGTGAAGCGGAGGGAGAGTGACAGAGGCAGGGAAAAAGAGTTTGAGTGAGTGAGCGAGCGAATGAGATAGAGAGGTTGAGAGAGAGAGAGAGAGAGAGAGAGAGAGAGGGAGGGGGGGGAGAGAGGAGTGAGAGAAAGAGGAGAGAGAGAGAAAAGGGGGGAGAATGAGAAAGAGAGGAGAGAGAGCAGACTTTAGATTTTGAAAGGGGACCCGGCTCAGCACTGGGAAAGGAGAGGACAGCGAGTCCGGTGTTAAATCTCCCGGGTCCTCCTTCTCTTCCCTTTGCCTGAGAAACCACAATGAAATGAGTCCCTCCCGCTCTATCTGAGTCAGCAAATAGGCTCCTTGCTCTCCTCTTCTTCTCTCTTCTCCTATTCTCTTCTCTTGCTGTCGCCGTCTGGAACCTGTTTTACTTCGACGCCTCCGCTACATCCTCCTGGTCGATGCGGCAAAAGTCAAAGAGTCCCGCCACAGGTTTTTGAGAAAGATAGAGAAGAAGAGAGAGATTGATGCTACCTCCAGCCCACTTCCCCCCCACCACCACCCCCCCCCCATCCTTCCATCCATCCCTCTGTTCCTCTGATCGCTCTGCCAAAGTGCTGAATGTCCCTGCGGGCCACCGTAGTCCTTACAGGAAGGACATGGGACAGGTGGCGACGAGACCACAGGCCTTTGTTTCCCCTCTGTTCCTTCCACACCTTTGTGATAAACCGAGGGGGTTTTTCCCAACGGTCCTAAAGCCTGTTGGATCACTGCCGAGGTGGCGTGGGAGCTCTACTGAAGAGCGGCGTGTAACTTTGGCGATTACAGGGACTGCCAAACCTGCCTCGAGGCCCGTCGACGGCTTTATCGGAGCTTTCTCATGTGAAATGTTCGTTTGGAAGTGAAACTATTTGGTATTTATGCTTCCGGGAGCTTCTTCTTGTTGGTAGTCATAAGGGGAGCTGGGTTTGTTTACATTTTGGACAACAGACTTTGTTTGTGTTGCCCACCAAGAATTGGCGGATGCACATGGATGGAATATGAGCTGTTGGACCCGTCATCCAAATTATTACTGACTAGGACGTACAACAACAGAAAATTGCATTCCTGTTGGACGGACATCTTTCGAAACACCTCCTTCCTGGCAATAAGCCGACCGACTCTTTCTTGTCATTTCCAATGTTTTTGATTTCAATTGAATGTCTTGCACTGCAAATGTCACCCGGATGATAAATGTTTTTTATTGTTGTTTGGTCGTGTTCTGAGTAAATCCCCCCCTGAAGACTAACACCAACCACCGAGACTCTCAAAACAAACAAACCCAAAACACTCTCTCCCAACTCAACGGAACCAATTATATTCCTGCCTCGCACCGTATCGTCGGTCATGTCGGAAGGACAGCGGAGATGTGTTGTGTTCGGACTTCTCATTTCTCCTCCTCGGTGTCGGAGCGAGTGAGTGTGTGTGGCGGTGAGACAGTACCTTAATACGGCTTTAGGGAGGGGGGGGAGGAGGGGGGGGGGCTGGGGGGTGAGCCGGTACTCCCTCCCTCCCCCTCCTCCCGTGGACGTGGGCGGCGCACGCAGGGCATCCAGAGTTTGCACGCACGCGCACGCACGCACGCGAGCCCACACACGAGAATACACACAAGCCCCCCGCACGCACACAAGCACACTCGCTCACACGCGAAAACACACGCACTGCTGAGCAGGCGGGAAGAGAGGGAGAGAGAGAGAGAGACAGAGAGAGAGAGGGAGAGAGTGTGAGGGAGGCAGAATCGAGGGATAATTGGTCTGGCATGGTGAAAGGAGCCGACTGATACTCAGTGTAAAGAAGGATTTTACCCCGTTTGGTAAGCACCTGGTCACAGCTAGTCAGCGCTACGGTGAGGGAGTGAGAGAAGGAGAGAGAGAGGGAGAGGGAGGGATGGAGCCAGATTGAGAGAATGAGAGATAATGCGAAAAAGAGAATGCCAGGGAAAAAGAACTAAAGAACCAGAAAGAGACACAGAAACAGAGAGAGAGAGAGAGAGAGAGAGAGAGAGAGAGACAGAGAAAGAGAAAGAGAGAGAGAGCGAGTATGTGAAACTATCAATGTTGTCTTAATGAATGATGAACAATTCATCCTTTTCCAAGTCAGCGTTCCGCAACCTTTAACACCTGATTTGACCTCATTGTGGACTCTCCTTCGCTCACCCTATCCAGGGTCAACAGGCCTCCCTCTCTCTATGCTGACTACACACTCGTCCTGTTGACGTACTGTTTATACAACATCAAGTGTTTTGAGCATTGTGTTGGTGAACAGGTTAATTCACTTACCACAAAGCAGAAGCCTTGCCCAACCTTGGGCAGTTCTGATTGGTTGTCTCATGGCAACCCCGGGGGTCAGGGGTGTTCATTGGATGAGTCGTCAGGGAGCCATGCCCTTTGGTCTTCTACAAGATGTGACGCACACACACACACACACACTCACCTGTACGCAACCTTGCAGCCTACAGGGGGCGAGCGTGATGACTCTCCCACACTCACTCACTCACTTACTCTCACACACACACACACACACACACAAATAGGTCTGAGTTCATAATCCACAGTGAGTGAGTAGCAGTCACACACACACACACTCACACACACTCACACACGCTCACACACGCACACACTCACACATAAATAGGTCTCACAGCGTTTACAATCCACAGTGGTTGAGGAGCATCCACACACACTCACACACACGCTCACACACACACACTCACACACACGCTCACACACACACTCACACACAAATAGGTCTCACAGCGTTTACAATCCACAGTGGTTGAGGAGCGTTCAGACACACTCTCACACACACGCTCACACACACCAATCATACAACCCACAGTGGGCGAGCATGACAACTTTGCCTCTCTCTCCCTCTCCTTGGCACCGGTTCTAAAGGGCCTGAGTCTAGCTGACGCTCAGAGGGAGAGAAAAAATAACAACAACCTGAGAAAATAGTGTGTGGGCGTCTTTGTGGGTGTGCGTCTGTGTGAATTGTGTGCGCGCGTGTGCCTCGTGTACGTTACATTCGGGATGGGGTGGGGGATGGGGGGGGCGCAGATTGCCATAGCAACGCTGCAGGTTCATCAAGACTTGTAAAATCTCTCTCTCTTTCTCTCTCTCTCTCTCTGTCTCCCTCCCACCCTTTTCTCCCTCTCTTTCCACCCCCTGTCTCTCTCTCTCTCTCTCGTTCTCGGCACTGTCTCTGCTCTTGTTATACGTCTTTTTCATCTCTTTATTTTTCCGCCCAGGGCCCCGCAGGGAGAGCAGCTGGAGAGAGAGAGAGAGAGGGAAAGAGAGAGCGACAGAGAGAGAGAGAGAGAGAGAGATGGAGCGAAAGAGAGCGAGGTCCCCAACCTCATCTAAGCAAGTCAGAGTACAGAGTAGGATATGAAAGAGGACAGAAGGGTTGATGGAGAGAAAGAGAGGGAGGGAGGGAGAGAGAGAGAGAGAGAAACGCACCACACACACGGGGAAGACGGAAAGAGTAGAGAGAGAAAGAGCCAGGAAGAATCGGAGAGCGGAGGGAGATCCGGGAGAGGAGAGAGCGAGCTACAGCTGGAACAAAGAGAGGATGAGAGGGAGAGGATAGGTGACGAGCGAGAGAGGAAGGCAGTTCAGGGAAAGCAAGCATGAGACAGACAAGGGAGAGAGAGAGAAAGAGAGAGAGAGAGAAAGACGGAGATGGAGGGAGGCCACGGGAGTGATGGAGAGTGATATCTGTTTCCACAGATTCACCCAGCGAACAGAGATCCACAGGGCAGATTACAGTTATCAGCGGACAGGCAGTTACTGTAGCTCTGATGACAGAGACATAACACACTGCCCTGATAGAGTAGAGAGTGATGGAGGACGAGCAGGGAGGGAGGGAGATAGGGTGCGGGGCGTGGAGATGGGAAGCGAGAGAGAGAGAGACAGAGAGAGAGAGAGAGAGGTAAGTGGCAGATCCACCCCCACCCACCCCTACCCCCACGCATACAGTGCCACCAATTTGAGCTCCTAACCTCTCTGCCCCCACCCCCCCTACCCCATCTTATGGTGTTCGACCCTAAACCCATTAGGACCGGAAGGAAGGAAGACTCACTGTGCGACACGCACGGCTACACACACACACGTAGCAGTAAAGTTTACCGCGCCCGGGTGTCCCATGTTCCCTGACGACTCATCTAAGCTCGTTGTAAAAGTACAGCCTTTTGCTGCACTCTTCTTTTTTTTATGATTCCCCTGGGAGTACACACATATGCAGGCCCACACGCACACACACACATATAAACGCACGCTTATTTTCACTCATTCATGCGTGCACACGCCTTTTCCCACAAACGGGCGCACAAACACACACTCGTGCGCGTTCTCGCACGCGACGCGTCATAAAGTTTTGCGCGCGCATCATCGCCGGTCTCTTTAACGCCAAAGTGCATTGATATTGATTCTCTGGTTTAATTGCTCAGTAGCTCATTGTAAGTCAGTACTGGCACGCCTGCATTCTCCAGACCCGAAACTAGGGTAAGATAAACACCTCCGAATATGATTACGTTCTCGCCCCTTCCTCTGTTCCCAGACAAACAAATGAACGTTCCCTCCCTCTCTCGCTGCGGATGCCAAGACTCAAAGCACGTCTTTAAAAACACAGCCAAGACTAAATGCTCCCAGCGTGGAGAAGCAGCTTGTTCGGGCCTCGAACAGCGGCGGCTGATCGGTGACACTGCCTCAGAGAACGACAGAACAAACGTTCTCGTGACACCTGTAGGCCCAGGCTAGCTCTGCGGTGCCCTTAACAACACTGCCCCCTCTCCAAGGCATGAATATACCCGCGCACACAGGCACACGCACATCCACACACACTCTGTGTAAAGGACACCGCCTTAAGTACAACACCTCGTGTACCAGTATGACAGAAACAGCAAACACACCTGCTCGCAGCGACATGCTCACACCGTCACACGCACACACCGATGTTTTTTGGAAGGAGTCAGCAGTTTGTGAGGAACAAAGGCTGGTGGCAGCTAATCCCTTTAACAAGGAGTTTGTGTGTGTGAGTGGTGGTGTTTGTGTGAATGTGTGTTTGTGTGTGTGAGTGGTGGTGTTTGTGTGAATGTGTGTTTGTGTGTGTGAGTGGTGGTGTTTGTGTGAATGTGTGTTTGAGTGTGTGAGTGGTGGTGTTTGTGTGAATGTGTGTTTTTGTGTGTGTGTGTGTATAGCTGTCCTCCCTCTGCCAACCCAGACCCTATTTTGTACAGCCAGGAAGATCCAGCCAACCAGGGCAGGAGCTACACCGACCCCCTCCCCGCTGTGCTCCCTATCAACGCGTCCCAGTGCAGAGCAAACAGCGAAAACAAGAAAAATACAGATCTCCCCCACCCCCATTAAATCTGCATGGCATAAACACGACGCTAACTTTAATGTTTTCTGTAAATAAAACAAAAAGTGAATTATTTAAAGTTCCCTCGCGAATTATTAGCAACCAGCTAAGACGCGGTTCAGGGGGACTCTGAGGCTTTCTGGACTGGAAATGTAAGCGGAGTGATTCATGACTCAGGCTCTGGGTGAGGAGGCTAGGATATCAACCCTCTACAGATGAAGGCTTGATGTTCCTAATTACCCTTCAAGTTTGTTTCTCTTCTTGTCAATCTGTACTCTCGGGAGAAGAAAGGAGAGATTTTCTCGAGTGGGAGGGCATGAATCCCCCTGAACCACTCCTTCTCTGTGCCTTCAGCAAAGAACCCTCCAGAATGCTGTAGCTTTGGTCCTAACCGGCCATTTTATGAATAACTGCCAACCCCCTATTGTTTTGAGTTTTTCATATCTTATTCTAAATCTATTTGAGGTGTTATGTTCTAAAATGCCCAATCATAGGCACCTTTTGAAACAATGAGTCATCCGTACTCTGAAAATCGCTACCTGAGCGATATTCTAGAATATATTATATAATGTGCTCAACATTTACTGAGATAAAATAAAATAAATTGATGATAAAGCATGCATACTCTTCAAACTGCTTCCAGTGTTTACTAATATGATATTATTTTGATGTAACGAAGATTTATTTTTCTGAAGTTATATTGATGTCTCACCATGACCTCTAAAACCCTTTAATATTCATCCAAAATACATTCCTTTAACATCTTCAGGTAGAATCCAGTCTTAATATGGCAGATATGAATTTCATCGTATGATGCTAACGAAATACTATCTTGGTCAATCGAAATATTGTTTCTGCCAATTTCAACAAAGTAACATGGTCTTTGATAACACCCTTAAATCCTTAAATAAGAAAGAAAACCTTTCCCACAGATTCAGCAAACAAAAAAACAGCACAGTTCGTCATAAAAATAGTAACAAAAGTGTTATTCGATTGTAATTGGAAGTTATTGGTTGGGGGACTACTTGCCCTCTGTGGGGCTGAGGAAAGGAGCATTCTGGAGGGGAACATTCACACAGTGAAGGATGTTACTGTGGAGAAACTGCTCTTACAGTATGCATTTCAGCCAGAGCATTGTCTGCCACGAATGGTGCCCCCAGGTAACGTGATTAGTCTTGGCAGAGTCTGAAGAGAGAGGTACCTCACCTAAAGGTCGGGAGTGATTGAGAGGGGAGCAGCTGAGAGGGGAAGTTCAAATTGATGGAGGGACAGTTAAATGTTCCACCACTGAGCTATACCTACCCCACAATCATTTGTACAGAACATTGCTATGGGTTCTGGATGAGGTTTGATGTAAGCAAAGAGGAAAAGCTTGAAAGATGTAGGATTTGGGTCAGCGGGAAAACAGGTTAGTTCTGAGCTGACCTTACATCTAGACTGCTTGTGTTTTTGCCACATGACCTAAAGACCAGAGTACAACCAGAATATGATGTTACACTGGTGTTCTGTTCTAACTGGGTTAGACTGGTGTTCTGCAGTAGCAGGGTCAGGGAAGATGGTATCCAGTAGTAGCTAGGGCTCCTCATGAGATAATACAACTGAATCCAAGCTGAGAGGCAGAAGAATAGACATCTGCAAGAACTCTCTTCCCCTTTCTCTCTCCGTCTCTCTGACTCGCTCCCAAAACAAGAGCGCCCACGCACGCACGCACACACACACACACACACACACACACACCGACTCAGACCAACACACCACACTGTTTGGAGTACCTCCATTCAACCCAAATTCAACAAAAGTCTTTTTTCATCCCAACAACATTCAACAAAGGAGCTCTGCAAGCCAAGGATTAATATCAAACCCTGTCATAGCACTCTGTTTGGATCAGACGAGGAATAGATGAGGGCATTGTGTGCTTGAAGAATACAGGCTCAGACACACCAGGTAGGTCACTGTGAGGATTTGATGACTGAATCAGTACCCCCTGTTGCGTGATCAGCACACACAACACACAACACACACACACACACACACACACACACACACTGCACAGAGGTCAGTGTAATTATGGACTGTTGCACCTGAACGCTCCTCATTCAATCCGGGGACCATTCGCGCCACGTTAAGCTATATACGTAGCGCTGCGTTATGTGACGTGACGCTGGCCCTGTAGTCGTGAGTTGAACCATGTTGGTGCCAATTCCCCGAGACTTGGCTGTTGGCACTGCGACCACAAGGGGTCATCTGTGACTCTTCATCATTACTTTTTAAAGCTAGGGTGTGTCATCTTTTCCGGAAACATTTGCTGTTATAATTGTTGAAAGTCTCTTCACATCCTGATAGCCATCGATATTTTAAGCGCTCTAAATGTCAAATAATATACTGTATATCTACTGTGGAAGGGACAGGACAAAATTATTATCGACCAATCATTGCATTCGGTCCCAATGTAATGATAGGTTGTCCTTCCTGTCAGTCAATCTTTGCACACCGCTGCACAACTCGTTCACGCAGACGATCACGTCATCAGCATGGGTTCCTTGTCGTTGTGCAGAACGAGCGTGAGAATGGAAGGCGAACCGCAGCTACCTTACGTTCCTGCTGAACCAGCAGTAAAAGAAAACAAGAAAAGAAACAGAAAATCAAGAAGCAATCGATTCCACCAACATGTCTCTCCTCCTGGCGCCTAGACTCTGTTCTGTGTGTATGTTTTGCTCTATGTGTGTGTGTGTGTGTGTGTGTGTGTTCATGTGTGATAGAGGAGGTGTGCCTTTGGAGACACCTCTGAAGTGAGGGCGGGCTCTATGCTTTCAAAGCTAGCTTGCTAACTGCTAGCCTTAGCTTTAATAGTTGGAGTTTTCAGATACAACACGTGACTTAGCAGCTCTTTGCACTTGCACTGCTAGCATGGATCAAATGGACGTGGTTCAATTCTGGGGGAAAGTGGGCTACTGTATTATGTAAATATGTGAGAATCAGCAAAGGTTATATTGCCTCAATTTGTGAGGGGGGGGAAAATAAACAAAGTTACATGAAAATAAAGACTTTTATCTCTTGACTTTCACCCCTTTAATTGGAGCAATTTTCACTATTGACAAGTAAAATGAACAGTATTGGTTACCTAGCTAGACACCATAACTTCATTCTGACTAAAGCGTCTCATCTCGACACTTACTGGGAAAATTCAAAGCTTAATATTCAGAAAGCTAAGCAAGTATAGATTGGAAATGACTAATGTAGCAGCTTTGAATGGAATTTCTGCCTTGTTGCATCATAACTGAATAAGAGAATGCCTTGTATAATTTCTCACGCAATTAAAGCTCCCGCATAGTGGACCATTGAGTTATTTTAGAATGTACATGTTAAAAAGTGAATCATTTCTTCGGGATTGGAACATTTGGAGCCAATTAAAAGTACATGGATACGATATCAAGTTTTCAACATGACCATCCTACCAATGAGCACACGACCGTAGATTAACTCCCCCTTGAGGTTGAAATGTGACGGTGCAGCAGTTGCCCCAGCAGCCAAACTCGATAGAGCACGCTGTATAACGTTGTGGTACGTTGTGCTACGTCGTGGGTACGCCAAGTTGCTTTACGCTAAATGGTCTGCAGATTTAATGAGACAAATGTGTGTGTGTGGTGGGTAGGAGGGAGGGCGTTTATTATGTGTGGCTGGATGGTGTGTGAACACACTAATGGTAATGCTGAGCTTGTTGTTGACAACCAGAACGACACAACCCACGGTTTACATCCCAAGCACAGCCCTCATCTAGATATTGTCAGGATTATAAATGAAGTTTTATCTCCCCTCGCTCCACTCACTGGCATCACGTCAGCGGCCGTACTTGCATGTGCATCCCCTACACACGCGTACAAACACACACACCATCCTCTCCACACACACACACACATACAGTACAAAGGCCTAACCACACCTGCACAAACGCACGCATGCACGCACACCACTTCACACACACACACTCACTCATAAACAACACCCTTTCACACACATAAACACATCTACACACCCCACCCCTCGCGCACATACACACACAAGCACACCTTCCTCTATAGACACCATCCTCAGAAACACACAACAGTAAGCACTAACACACAGCCACGAACAAAGTAGGCTGCAGTCACTTCGGCTAATATTCAAAAATCTAAATACCGTCGCGCACACAAACACGCACACACACACATCATCGCATTGAATATGGCAAAAGGGAGGGGGGTGGGGGGGGGTGGCGGCACTATAAATTACAAAGCGCTACTTCTGCTTATCTCAATATTGATTAAAACAGTCAACTCGGCCCCGAGAACGAGACAGGGAGGAAAACAGAGAGAAATGAATAAATCATGGCTTTTCTATCCCGAGCTGGAGAAAAGAAAATGAGCAATGCTCGGGAAAGCTTTAATTTTTCCGAGCGTAAATACAGAAAGAGAGCGTGCTGTTTGAGAATTCCGACAGGACGTGCACCTGATGTGAATGTAATGGTGCAGCGGCCAGAGTTGATCTATGGAAGCTCAGGCGGCGAAAACATCCATTAAAACATCCCCTTTAAAGTGTGCGCCGTACCGTAAATCATCATTTGAAGATAGAAAAATAACGGCAATTGGTTATGCAATTTGTGAAAATGTGCAGATCAAAGCGTGTCTGACAAACCAAAACTGCTTCGTAAAGGCAAGGCTACTGCAAACGTGATGAAATCTGTTATGTGCTGTTTTGTCATGCACATTTTATGGGTGTGTGTACGTGTGTGTGTGTGTTTGTGTGTGGGTTTACATACTGTTTATGTGCGTGTGTTTTTGTGTATGTATGCTTGTGTGTCGATGTGCACAAATGTGTATGTGTTTGAGTGTGTATGTATGCACGTGTGTGTGTGTGTTTACAGTATCACCCCCTTCAGTCCCAGCAGAGTACAGCCCCCTGCTGTTTGACTGGCACATCCTATTATACTCTTAAGAAACCCAGCAGGATTCCACGGCTATCATCAAAATAACCTTCGACCTTGTTAGTCCTTCAGACTGCCATCGGTTAGGTGGTCAAGGGCACAACTGGTGAAACATGGGATGAGAACGGGCTGTTCTGGAGCGGAAAGTTCTTAGGCACTTGCAGGCCCGTAACGGAAACACATGAGGCCCCCCCGCAGAATAAGCCTGAGAGCCCCCCCCCCTACCTCCTCACCGTAATACAAATGTAATACAAATCCCGACGGGACGAACAGGACCCCGACGCGATCAACTGAACTTTTTGGAACATTCTGAAGAGCCGTATAATAAATGCAAAACTCAAGCTTGTCCTGTGAGGGAAATGTATTCAATCAGAAAAAAACGCTCAAATAGAGAACAAATGTAGGCTATGTATTCCAACAGAAAAAAACATTGGCTAGGGCCTATCAAACAGCTCAAACAGATGTTACAACAACATAGGCCTAACAAATATGCCTACATATAGGCCTATAGTGACTAGTCGATACACTTTCTACCGGTTTGCGGGTGCAATACACATGTGCGCGTCCTTTGGCAAATATGTGTGCAAAGTCTTTTACCACACTCTTTACATCTAAACTACGCGCACGTTTATTTTATATGCTAAGGATGGCCAGACCTGACAGGTGACATGGAGCTTCTGAGATATGTTTTGATCAGTTTTAGCTTGGAAAATTACCTTTAGCGATTGGGACAGTCACGGGTATTGCCAGTAATAATTTGATGGCCGTGGCTATAATGTCAGTTATGTAATATATTTTATAATTAAGCACTTTTTCTACTTTCTCTTTTTTTGTAGTTTCACTCCATTTCAATGTTGTCAGCTTGATAGGAAGCCAATAAAGGAGCAAGAAGGCTAATTTTCCTGGCTCTTGGAAAGGAGGCTCGCTGTTAACGCTAGCTAAGCACAACACAGACAGAGCAGTACAGCTGTCAAGGTATAACGTTAGCTACGTGGTACAGTACAGTAATGTTAGCTATAGCAAACAGTACAATACCTGTCTCTTCTGGAAGATGAGTGCATCCTTCACCGGCTGGTCGAAAAAGAAGTAATTTGGGAAGTTTGGTATTTAATTCAGAAATGTTCTGTTTTGAATGCCGCTTTTGGGCACCACTTTTAAATGTGCGTTTCATTTTTCTGCGCTACGCTACAGTTAGCTATAACTACCTAATTTCAGCGGGCTCGCCGGTCTGTGTGACCATTTTTTATTTATTTATTTCACCTTTATTTAGCCAGGTAGGCTAGTTGAGAACAAGTTCTCATTTACAACTGCGACCTGGCCATCTGACCTACTTCGGCACGTCACTTACCTAGCTAACAAAGAAAGCACAATTAAATATACTTTATTTTCATATCAACTTTGGAAACACAGACAAGACAATAAGACCATAGTGTGCATCCCATGTAATTCAAATTGGATAAAATAAAAATAAAAACGAGCCCCCCCCCGCGGTGTGGGGGCTGCAGGGGTAATCTCTACGGGCCTGCGCACTTGAGTTCACAGAGACTATGGCCATTTGACTGTCCGATACCAGTAAATATCTAATGTCGTCTAAGTTCATAAGACATTAATTATGTATAATGGGGAGATGGGGGGGGCATATAGAAGCTTCAGTCGTTCTCTTTTTCTAGGCTCTGATGTAGGTGTGTCCTTGTGTGTGTGTGTTTATTCATGTACCTTTGTGTGTGTGTGTGAGTGAGTGTGTGTGTGTATTACCCTCAACCACATGAGCCCATTGCCTTGAGGGCCCTGCCCCTCCAATTAAAACACATTAAAGGCAAAAACTATTCTCTGCCCCATCCCTCGCCCTCCCCTCTCCACCCTCACCCTCTCTCTCCCTTACACCCCAGGGTACAGAGAACGCTTGTCTGGTTTCTCTCTCCTACCAGGGTATTAATTACCTGAGATAATTACTTTCCTCTCTCAAGCAATTAATGCCATTTCTAGGGGCTGGCGGAAAAGCAGGGTTATTCAGAGAAGTAAAAAAGGAAACTGCAGGGGTTCAGAGACTTTTCTTATTTCTTTATTTAAACACTCAGAGATGTGAAAAGGTGAGAATTCCTTGATGGTCCCAACGGGAGTCCTTCGAGGTAAGTGAGTTGAAAAACAAAAAAACAAAAGGAGAGCAAAGGAGAGGAGGGAGGGAGACATACATTGAGTGAAAGAGGGGGGAAAGAGAAATGGTAGAAAGAGACAGAGAGAGAGGGAGAGTTAGAAAAGAGAGCCGTCTCACCCCGGCAAAGTGAAGGTAATTGGTACCGATGTAAGCGTGTACTTCCTGCTTTTAGGCCCCTTTGAAGTGAGTGCCCCTCCCATTCTTTGAAAACGTTAAACAGTTGACCAGGCGGATTGGCAAACAGGGGTTGTATAATGACCACATTGCAGAGAACTGTTAATGTAGGACTCGCTAGGACAGAAAATGAATAGGACACGTCTCAGCACTTGTTCACACACATACAAATGTGCTCTCTCTCACACACACACACACACAAACACACACACACACTCACAGAGACAAGCCATGGGTGGTAAAGCACATATTGTTTCCAATGGTCATGGGCTTGGGAGAGCTTTGAAGGGTTATGTTAATGCTATCACTTACAAGAGCTCTCATTTGTGTAAGTCCTGTGAGCTTTCCATAAAGGGGTGTGTTTAACACTGAGTAAGAGGCACCTTGCTGTTGGCTTCCCCGCTGTGTAAGTATGTGAGTGTGTGAGTGAGTGTGTGTGTGTGTGTGTGTGGTGTGTGGTGTGTGCACTCAGAGCTTTCAGATGCATCTGTTGTTGGGAACGTGAACAAACACTGCTGTCATCACCTCACTGTACCTTCCCTCTCTCTGTCTCTGCATCTCTTTCTCCCTCCCGCTCTCTCTCTCTTTCTCTGTCTCTCTCTCTCTCTCTCCACCCTTGTCTTTTTTCTTCCCTTAATCTCACCCTCCTGTTCCTGAGACCTCAGGACAACCATGAAAGAAAGAGTAGCTGACTAATGATGAACCTCAAATTCGTGTCAGATGCACCTGCTGCACACACACACACACACACACACACACACACAAACACACACACACACACACACACAGTGTCTGTGTTGCCAAAGCTGATGGTGATCAGCACACACACACGCTCTCACACACACACACACAAACCACCTGTCTCCCGGGCTGTAGGCTCCAACATGATTCTGCTGATGAGGGTGGGACACACTGAGGGGGCAGGTTTAGGAAGGGGGAGGGGCTCTCTTCTTACTCTGGTTTGGGTCCCGGGACACACACACTCACACGCCCAGTTAGATATGGACGCGTGCGTGCAAGCTCACACACAAACAAACACGCACACACTTACACATTCTGTCACACACGAGACTGATCAAGGGGCATATTTTATGGGGTCTCACAAATACCACGTGTGGTTAATATGCACACAGGGGGGAGGCCAGTCAAAATGTCAGGCCCACAGAACCAGCCAGAGGCCCCCGGCCTCCAGCCCCCAACCCCAAACCCCCTGCCTCCGGGCCCTCAGCCCCCAGCTCCCGGACCTCAACCCCTAACCCCTCAACCACAGCCCCGAGCCCCCAGCCCAGAGCCCACAGCCCCCCCCCGCCCCCCAGCACGGTCTTCTCTCCCTTCTTCTGAATAACCCCCCCCCCTCCTTCAAACAAGAGCTCCAGGCAAAACTGTCCCCTTTTCAAAGGAGGACTCCAACCAGGGGGACCAGGGGCTTGAGAGGGTGAGGATGGGGGTGGGGGACCCTGGGGGAGTCAGGGGATACAGGAGACCATCCACTGGATGAGGCATGAAAGAAATACTGTTGTGAGAAAGCCGTGTGCGTGTTTGTGTGTGCGTGTGTGTGCAAAGGGGGGGGACAAGCTCACCGAGTGGTCTACCTCCTGCTAGCTTTTGTTCGAACTTCAAACCAACTCCCCGTGGTATGTATGAGAAAATAAAGTAAATGTTAATATACAGAGGAGAGAAAGAGGTATGGAGGGAAGGAGAGAGAGAGGGTGAGAGAGAGACAGCGACAGAGAGAGAGAGAGAGGGAGGGAGAAAGGGGGAAATGGGGGAAAGGGAGAAGTAACAGAGAGACACAACGGAAGAGAAATAGAGAGAGAGAAAGAAGAGAAAGATGGAACGTAAAAGAGAAAGAGCTAAGAGACGAGAGAGAGAGTGAGAGAGAGAGAGAGAGAGAGAGGAGAGTTAGAGAGAGAGAGAGAGAGAGAGAGAGAGAGAGAGAGAGGGGGGGATGAAGGAGAACGAGAGAACGAGAGTGAAGCAAAGCGCTCCACAGCGACGTGGGAGAGCACAGTGGGGCTGTGTGGCATTTGAAACGTGGAGCCTGCTTCGTTAACGCAGTCACCATGGAGGGCTGAATGATGGCTTTGTTTGGTCTGACAGCCAGCAGATGAATGCATGAGAACGTCAGTTACCTTTCCGCTGGGCTGGAAAACCCAGCACTGAGGTGTTCCATTGTGTTCGGAGGGAAATTGTTGTCTGTGCTCTGTGGTACCTTGCGTGTGTGTTTTTGTGTGCATGCGTGCGTGCGCGCGCGCCTTTATATCTCACTCAGTAATTAGATACTGTCGATTCATGATTCACTTTTGTCCATTGATGACATTTAAATGCTTCCCAAAAAGACTTTGGCATTTCCACCGAGCTATCGCCCGTTCGAAACAACCGTTCACTCACTCGCCACTCGCTTTCTTCTTCTCCCTTTTCTCGCTTTCGTAGGCGTCTTTCATCCCTCTAATCGGTCGAACTCTCCCGTTCTTGGCGTCTCTCGACGTTCTCTCCGTCTCTCACTTCATTCCTATTATCATTTTCTTCTTTTTCTCATTCTTATCTACTCAGTTATATCCTGTTCTCGTTATTAGCATTGAATGATGTAATTACCTTGCCGGCAGAAAAAAAAGAACTTAAGACTTGAGCGCCAAAAATGTCACTTTATTTGATGTGGAGCTGACAATTCTGCCGCATCACAAATGATCTAAATTACTCCTGAGGGAAGATTTAATTGCACACTATTTTATAAAAGCTATTTAAAGGGCTAATGAGAGAAGGGAGGCGTCCTGTTTCTAACGTGTTTTATCTTTTTCTGTTTTGTATTGTTTTGTTTGATCCCTATCAGACAGGTGTCAAACGCCTATAGTATAGAGTTTAAATTAGTTTTAGCCAGACCAAGCACACCCACCCACCCCCACACACACCCCCCCCCACACACACACACACACACACATACACACACACACACACACACACACACACACACACACACACACACTTTTTTCTGTCTTCGTCTCTCTGTCCCCATCTCCCTCACATGCATACACACATGATCTCTCTCTCTCTCTCTCTAATTCACTCTCTCATATCCTCTCCCGAATGTTCTCTCGCTCTCTCTAGCTCTTTGTAACGCTCTCCGTTCTCGCTCTCGCTTTCTCTTCTCTAATGCTCTCTCTGTATTTCTCTCTCCCTCCCTCACACACAAACACACACACACACGCGCAGACAAACGTAAACACAAGCCTTCCGCAAACAAGCCTGCCCCCGCCCCCTTCCACCCCGCCACCTATATCCCTCCAAAGTTCGCTTTCCTTTCAAAACGTCAACAATCCTTTGAGTCTCCTCTAACACCCCTCTCCATTCTGGGCTGACAGGAAGCCATCATTGACGCGGGGCTCATCATCGCGCCGGGGGCCGCTGGGCGACAATCGCCATGTCAACCCTTCGGGGATGGCGGTGCTTGATCCAATTACATCAGAGGTACTAACGCCACGCTGACAACAATGGCAAGATTACCAACGTGGGGGAGAGCAGGACAGACAAGTGACAGGGGTGAAATTGACAAAGAAAAGATCGACGGGGGGAGAGCGAGGGAGAGAAAGAGAGGGAGAGAGGGACAGCGAGAGAGAGAGAGAGAGAGAGAGGGAGCGAGAGAGAGAGAGAGAGAGAGACGAGAGAGAGGAGGGAGGGAGAGAGAGAGAGAGAGGGAGGGAGAAAGAGATGGAGAGGTGACGTGGCGTGTGTGAAGATGGAACTGCAAAGGCATCTATTGTGAATTGAGATTTGTCAAGGAGGGAACCAAAAAAATTGGTTGTCTGCTGACATGATATGGTGCGTGTGTGTGTGTGTGTGTGTACGTGTGTCCCGCTACTGTAATTCTAACACTACACACACACACTACACACACACACACTACCCAGCCTGTCCAGAAGAGGCTAATACCCAACTCCTGTTCTCCCTCTGAAAAATCCCAGTCATTGTCAGCGTGTCTTCGCCGGGGATTGAAGTCCTACAAAGGCTCCAGACCAACACCATGAAGTGCCGCCGTTTGATCATCCATTCAATTGCATTATACGGTCATTGTCATGAAAATACGGCTTTAGTGTGTCACCGTAGCGATGCATATTCAGTCAGAGCTGAATTGAGGTTCCTCACCTCAAATTGATCCCCGTTAAGTTGTCAGGCTGGAGATTGTGTGAGGCTTTTATTAGCCCTATAAGTTTGTCAGGTGTGGAAGGACAATCAAACGCTGACCTATCGCCAGATGGCCCTGTCCACAAGAAAGCCATGCAGACAGACAGTAAAAGGCGATGAGTGGATAAATCAACCATGGCGGAGGGATGGAGTGAAAGAGAACCTGCCCAGACCTGTCGGCTGTCCTCACTTTTACACACCCGTCACAAAGCTTGTGTGTGTGTGTTTCTGTATGCGTACGTCCGTGAGTCTGTGTGTGTGTGTGTGTGTGTGTGTGTGTATATCAACGTGTGTGCGTGGGTGGGTGGGCGGGGGGGGGAGGGGTATTTGTGCAATTCACACAAGTCAAGTCCACTGTCGCTGGTGTGGAAGAACAATCAAATGGTAAAAGATGTATGAAAAAAAGAAGGAAAAAATATTAGGAAAAAAAAAGAAAGGAGAAAAAAGAAAAAGCTCAACCGACATGAAGGGGTCGGAGCAGAAACCACGCCAGCCCAAACCTGCCTGTGTTTCTGATTGGTCAAGACATCTCTGGGACGTGCACGGTGCAGGTGCACGTCGCGTGTGTTTCTGCGGATGCTCTACGACACGATGAAAGGCGGCCCCACAAGTCTGGGTTTGCCTCTGTGTTCCAGCCAAAGAAAACTCGATCCAAAAACGATTCCTCCGACACATGTATTACTGGCGGTGATATTTACTCAGATAAACGACTATATTGGGAGACGAAGAGGAGGGGGGGGGTCGGAGGGGGAATTGAAAGAGGAGCAAAAATCTATATGTTCCGACTACGAGATTAGCCCACCTATCTGATCTCACCGCCTGGAAACGACAAGGGAACATGCTTCTCGATCAACCTCTTCCTCAGAAGCCAGGCTGGCCCTGCTCGACCACCCCCCTGCACCCCTCCTGTTCACCTGATCCGTCCTCTTCCAGGCCAGGCCGGCCCATGTCCCCCCCACCCCTCCTCCAAGACTGGGTGGTGGAGACCCTCGTCACCTCGCCGTGAGATGAGGGCCCGAGCTGTCTCAACATGTATCCAGCCGTTCTTCTTGTTGAATGAGGAGCACTTCCACCACACACACACACACACACACACCTCCCCCCGCCCCACGCGCTCTCTCTCACACGCAGCTCCGCCAACGAAGGAGGGATCATTACATCAATAAAGGGCTACCTCGTTTTTAATTAAGACGGGATCATTACTGTTCCTCGGAATCCATCCATCCGTGCTCGCGAACGTGAGCTCAAGAAACGCGCGCGACTGAATGTGGGCGTGCGCGTGAGTGCGCGCGTGCTCCCCCCTCCGCCGTCTCAGTCTGTCACTTAGGCCACTGTGTTAATAGAAAAGTTAATTACATCACGAGCTCGGTGTTAATATTTAGAGTCGGATACAGGCGATGCGTTAATAGGATAGAGCAGCGTGTTCCAGCCACACGGCAGCAGATTGTCTCAACACATCTGTCTCGATGGTCCGACTCACCTGTGATACCATCACGCCAGGCCACACCCGTTTACATGAGGAGCTGTTTGAAGTTCACGACTGACGGACACTTTAAGAGTTGCAATGCGATGCCACGGCACCTTTAAAACATATATATTCTAGTTGTCCTTGTTGTCGTGATTGACACGGTTTCGTGTCGCGTAAAATAACGGTGTATGTCAGATGTGGAGATGTGTTGGCGACCTTTAACCGGTGTGGAGCTCTCTAGGGAGTATAGTTTCTTCATCCTGTCATTCTGAACACAGGAATGTAACAACATTAAACTCTGCTGTAGGTGGATATCACGATATAGACTTAGCCCACCCATGGTAACTGAGATTTCATATTGTTGTTTTCATTCAGCGATTCATAAACGTTGAGCAAAAAAGCAGCAACTGTCTAGGGTACATTGGGTACATTACAGTACTTTATTAGGTGACTTCTGTTAGGTGTATTACGGTACTTTTATCAGGTGTATTACGGTACTTTGATCAGGTACATTATGACACCTGAGTATCACGAGTACGACTTTGCCCCATCCAAGGGGCTTCTTGGCTGGGCCGGTAGAGAGCGACAGATGTCTGGTGGAGAGGTGGAGGGAGATAAACCAGATTAATCGTCTCGTCACGTGTGACTGGTATGGAGCAGGGAGGATTGGCAGACACGCGGCAGAGGGGACACCCCATTGACGAGTCAATATGTTGACACTGCTGTGACGTGCTGGCCCTCGGTACCCAGAGATATGCACACGCACGCACGCACACACACATATAAGCACACACACACACAAACAGCCTCAAATACACACACAGTACAGGCGTGATATGCACAGACATTTTCACACACACACACACACACACACACACACACAAATACTTACCCACACAGCCATAGACACACTCTATTATAAAGTGGAGCAGAGATGGTGGCTGTATTGTTAGTCTGTCAATGGCTGTCATTACAGCCCATTAGTGAATGATACCATTAGACCGACGGAGGAAATAGCTGGGCCTGCCCTACACGTATCCCTCTCTCCCTGTCTCTGTCTACCTACATCCCTTCCTGTTTGCCTCATGTCTCTCCCCGTGAGCCTCTCTCTTTCTCACTCTCTCGCTCTTGTCCGCCCCGTTCCTCTCGCTCGCCCTGTTTCGCAGTCGCTCTCGTTCTCTCTCAATATGGTCCACTCTATCTCGCTCTGACTCTTGCTCTTTCTCTGTACTTTCTCTGTCTCTCACCTTTTTCTCTCACTATCTATATCTCCCTCTCTCTCTCTCTCTCTCTCTCTCTCTTTTTATCTCTTTTTCTAACTCTGCAGGGAAGAATCAGGACTAGGAAACGGCTCTTCTCACACGATCCCTCCCTCGCCAAAGCATGTTCCAATGACGGTCGAGCTCCGTGGTCAGCTGACCCCACTTGCAGCCTAATCACAGCCCATTAAGACCCGTTACAACCGACCCCAACGTCGACCGCACGCTGACGCAGACAAAAACCACAGCCAGCGACCTTTCAGCCAAGCTTCTGTGAGGTGGTGACCATGGGCATGACCACACGAGAGAGAGAGAGAGAGAGAGAGAGAGAGAGAGAGAGAGAGAGAGAGATAGAGAGAGAGAGAGAGAGAGAGATAGAAATAACCATAAGTACTATATAGTACTGGTATAAAAAGATACCCATTTCTAAATAAGAAGAGATAAGAAGACTACTTCTTATTAGTTAACTTGTTCCAGCAGAGAACAACATGCATTGTGTCAACAACCAACAACCAACCCATCAGCAGCTAGTTACTGGACAAACAGTGACAAACCTAGCCCTAAAGTTACTGTCACAGAAGTCAAGAAGACAATCAGAAACCTGGTAAAGTCAAAAGGTCTTTCTTAGTCTACAAATAACAAGCAATTGAACAAGCTAAAGTTAACATATTTGCTAGAGCTGGCTTTGACAGTTGGCTAGCTAGAGAACCACAAACAATACCTGATTACCATGACAACCAACAATGCCGGTAGCAGTACACAACACAGCACAGGAGCTACCTTAGAGATAAAGCACCCTACAAACTGTACTCTACGTTAAGTCAATCGCGCTTACACACTGCCTCCGAAACTTTCGTCCATAAAAAAAAAGTTAAAATCGGGTTAGATTTGATGCGTTTTTCACATCGATAGCCAGCATTTTAATCGTATTTTTTGGCTAAATTTGGCAACATTTTGAGGCTGATGATTGCAAAAAAACGCAAACGAAAATGTCGCACTCAGTGTGCAAGGGCCTTAAATGCTAGGAAAAATACATTACATTACCATCCCCACACTCTCTTTGCCGACTACATTCAACAAAATAACAGAAGGACCAAGAACAATATTATATTCTACACTGGATGTTTTAAAGCCCGGAGGATAATCTTATGTAAACACATATCAACATGTAGTAAAAGAGAGCATTGGAAGAGGTGGCAGACTCACAATATGTGAAGATAAGAACCTGTCCACTGACAACCCAGTACTGAAAATGACATACTACACTAAGAGTACAGTCCTCCTACAGCGTAACCGAGGACAACCTGAACGATTTCGAAACCGTTTTTTTCTTCTCTAAAAGGTAGAAAGTCAACAAACTGGAACTCTCATCTCTGACTCTGACAGTGATTGGGACCCAGCGACAGAGATCACCACTAACATGATCGACCCTGCTCCACCCAGTGACACCCAAAAAACGATGGAAAACTTAGCTCCACTCGAGATGAACTTTGCTGAATTCAAAGAGTTCACTCGGGTCAGGCTCATTAAACCATCACGCAGCCCCATCCGGCAGCTCAAAGAAGAGATCCAGCCAATCAAGACAGAGAGCCGGACGACAATCCCAGACCTCAGAAGGACACTGAGAGAGCAGGAGGAAGAGAACAGAGTCCTCCGTGGGCAGATGAAACAGAAGGAAGATGCAGAGAAGAAAGAGGTCATTTGCACTTCCTCGAAGATCAACTCCATCAGATCCAAACCGCCATCTCAGACACCACAGCCTGCCATCATCCTGCTGCCCCCCCACCCATCCCTCCTGCCTACAAGCAGGACCCAATGAGGTTATCTCTGAACGGTCCCCTGACCCTAAGCCTGACGAGAACCATGCACAAGAGGCCACACAACAGAACTTCAACCCTTCCTACCCCCCTATGCCCCCCTAAGTCCAGAGGTGGTTCGATCTCCTGATGGACTCGAACGGAAAATACATAGACACCAACAAACTCTTTACTGGACCAAGTGTACTATACAAACACTGTAGAAACACAGGTCAGGCCTTGCAGCTGCTTAACCTTAACATCCTCAGGAACCCACAACACATCCTGATCCATACTGGTACTATTTAAACCAGTTTATTCTACTCTACGATTTAACGTTTTCAGTCGTTCGATAGCTAGTGCTAGCTAGCAAGCTTTTTTCGTCGAAAAAATAACTTATTTTGCATCAATTTTAACAGACCGGAAAGGCAACACTTATAGTATTTTACCTGCGCGCGTTGCTGTCTCATGAATGTCGACGAGTGAAAACTTCAAATCGTAGAGTAGAATAAATTGGTTTAAATAGGCCTAAATACAAAACTTCCTACCTAGTAACCACTATAGCAACCAGGACAGTTTCCTGCTAGCACGCGTAGCTATCTCAGAAATTTAAGGTCGGCATAGCGACGGATGCGTCCTTACATCGAAACGGCATTGTGGCCTGACAGTACAAAGGAAACCTGGCCAACCACATTGCTGTAGTCAAACAAGGGAAGTCACAAGTTTGGCTAAAACTACAAAAACTTAGCAGCATAGAAAAATATACCTTTGTGCAATTTATATCTCCCCTGCAGAATCAATGAGGATCTTTTTTACCTCCTCCTCACAAACGTCGGCCATTTCCAGTCTCAGGGAAATGTGCTGCTGTGCAGAGACCTGAACACAAGGACAGGAATTGAACCTGACCGTATAGACCCGCAGGGCTACAACCAGATCCTGTTTGTGGACTTCAGCTCTGCCTTCAACACCATCATCCCCGCCCTGCTTCAGGACAAGCTCTCCCAGCTGAACGTGCCTGATTCCACCTGCTGGTGGATCACAGACTTCCTGTCTGACAGGAAGCAGTGCGTTAAGCTGGGAACACAAGTCTCTGACTCCCGGTCCATCAGCACCGGATCTCCTCAGGGCTGCGTCCTTTCTCCTCTGCTCTTCTCCCTGTACACGAACAGTTGCACCTCCAGTCATCCATCCGTCAAACTCCTGAAGTTTGCGGACGACACCACCCTTATTGGGCTCATCTCTGGTGGAGACGAGTCTGATTATAGGTGGGAAGCGGCCAACCTGGTGACCTGGTGCAGCCAGAACAACCTAGAGCTCAATGCTCTTAAGACAGTGGAGATGGTTGTGGACTTCAGGAAGAATACAGCCCCACTCACCCCCATCACCCTGGGTGACTCCCCAGTCAACACTGTGGAGTCCTTCCGCTTCCTGGGCACTATCCTCTCCCAGGACCTCAAGTGGGAACTGAACATCAGCTCCCTCACAAAGAAAGCACAACAGAGGATGTACTTCCTGCGGCAGCTGAAGAAATTCAACCTGCCAAAGACAATGATGGTGCACTTCTACACAGCCATCATTGAGTCCATCCTCACCTCCTCCATCACCATCTGGTACGCTGCTGCCACTGCCAAGGACAAGAGCAGACTGCAGCGTATCATCCGCACTGCGGAGAAGGTGATTGGCTGCAATCTGCCTACCCTCGAGGACCTAAACACCTCGAGGACCCTCAGGCGAGCGAGGAAGATTGTGGCCGACTCCTCCCACCCTGGACACTCCCTGTTTCAGTCACTCCCCTCCGGCAGAAGGCTGCGGTCCATCAGGACCAACACCTCTCGCCACAAAAACAGTTTCTTCCATTCTGCTGTTGGCCTCTTCAACAAGGCCAAGGGTTCACACTGACTTAATGACTTTACTTTAATGACTCTAATATTCTGCACTACATTACTGCATCTTGTACATTTGTATTTTTTGTCATATTTGTATTTTTTGTATTTTTATATTGTAAATTAGGCAACTTATATTTTATTGTATATTTTATTCTAAATATAATTCCACTTTAGTATAGATAGTATAGTTTATATAGTATAGATATTTAGTATAGACAGTCCACATATTTAAATTTAAGGATACTATATGTTTATTGTATGCACCTTCCTGCCAAAGCAAATTCCTTGACTGTGCAAACTTTCATGGCCAATAAATCCCTTTCTGATTCTGATTCTGATTCTGATATGTTTAGCCTGAGTCCTCTTTAAATGACGCCCAGCATAACTCAGATGAATAGTCTAGATGGGGTCATAAATAATAGTGGGAGGGAGTTAGTACATCTTTGTCGCACCTCAAGCCTGTACTTCCTAAATGGCAGAACCATGAGGGGACTCCTTAGGGAGGTACACATACTCCTCAACACTAGGAAGCAGCGTTATAGACTATGTAGTCACAGACAGGGACCCCTCCTCCTTCAATGCATTTACTGTCAGGCAACAAAGCCCACTCTCAGACCACAATCAAATCAATGTGTTCCTGAAAAAGCCAAATTGCAATAATAGCACAATGAGTGATCCCCCTTAACTGTACAAACTTAACCAGCCCTACAGATGGGACACAGACTGTGCCAACACATTCACATTAGCCTTAAATTCAACACAATTAAATGCTTCTGTGATCAAAATCAATATGATGCTGCTCAGGGTGTTGAGATGGCCGTGAGCGATATAAACCGTATCTTTCACAATACTGCAAAAGAAGCTGGCCTGCAGAAAGTAAATACAACTAACAAAAATACAAAATTTAAATGGTTTGATTATGAGACCAAAAAAGAGAGAGAAAGGAATACTCAAACTTGAAACACCTCCAGCCAGAGGAACATGTCCTATGCCTAAGGTACTGCGAAATCCTCAAACAATATAAACAAACTATTACTGTGAACAACAGAATTCTAAACACAGTACACTGAGCAAAAAACAAATTGGGTTCCTTCCAAAATATCGCACCACGCATACACTAATTGGAAAAAAGGACGAAAAACTGCAAACATTTTACCTGTTTTGTGGACTTTTGATTCCATCTGGCTCTGACTCTATTACAGACTTATTCAATGTGGCGTTGGAGGGAAGACATTAGAGATCATTAAATCTATGTACTCAGGCAACAAATGCAGTATTAAAACTGGAGATCAACTGATAGGATGGATCTGTCAGCAGGCAGGCCGGAAGTAGGCACAACAATATTGAGAAAAGGGGTCGACTTGTTTTTATTAGCATCGAGCTCGGATCACGCCACCCATCCACAACCGAGTGATAGCATGAGTGAAGAACATCTCTCTCAAGGGTGCTTGAATACTAGCTGGACAGTACATTCCTAGATTGCACATAATCGTTTCCTTAACAGGTCTCACTGCTCAGTACTGATACAGTAGAACGTACAAGACAGGTGAAATGGTTGTTAATTATGTAAGTGCAAGTTTGTGCCTATTTTCCTCCTTGCTGTCTCCTCGCTGTCTGGGCTCTATGCATTCCGTGTCTATATTCTGCTCCGTGAGGGGCCTCACTGAATGACCTCTTGACCTACAAGAGACTCAAGCTACATGTTCACAGAAAATCTGCCTCACACCAACACACACACTTTCTTTTCTCAAAAGAGGGGTGTCTGCCAGGGTTGTCACTTAAGCCCCACTGTGTTTAATATCTCAATCAACTAGCAGAGACCCTCGAACAATCAACTGCACCCGGCCTCCCTCTCCATGACACAGAAATCAAATCACCCTCACAAGAAGGGCTACAGCAGCAACTGTCTATACTGCAAGAATACTGCCAAAATTGGGCCATGGAAGTCAATACAGAAAAGACCAAAATCCTGGTCAGACAAAAAAAAAGCTTCCGCTTGTCAGTGAATGCATTTAAAGACAAAGCTCGTAGAGTTTTCTATACAATAAAACAACCATCCTAATTAAGATTTGGTGTAATATATTGGACAGCATCATCAAGCCTATTGCTCTCTACGGAAGTGAGATATGGGGCCCACTCAGCCACCTCGACTTCAGCAATTGGGAAAAGCACCCAAAAGAGACTCTTCATGCTGATTTCTGTCAAAATACAGTCAAAAGTGTAAAAATGTGTCCAAACTTTTGACTGCTACTGTATTTTATATATTCAAAAGGAAAACTCCCACAAATGCATGTCGTGCAGAATTAGGCCGATTCCCATTAACGTTAGACATCCAGAAAAGATCATTAAAATGTTACACCCATTTAAAATCCAGTCCTGAGGAAACCCTCTAACCTAAAGCCCTTGCAGTCCATGAAGGTAACCCTGAGAGGAGCCCCCTGTGCCAGCTGGTTATGAGACTAACAAACCAGCTACCCCCCGGCACACCTCCCTCCCCTTTACTAACACCAAACACAATCAAACTAATCACAACAGAAAACAAAAACTCCTACCTAGAACATTGGGAAAAATAAACCAAAATACAAAACAAGTTAGATTGCTATCAGGGCCTAAACAGAAACTATGAAAGAGCTGAATATCTATATATCGTCAAGGATATAAAGCAGAGGCAGCTGCTCACTAAATACAGAATGAGTGACCACACCCTTGCAATCGAAAAAGGAAGACATGAAAAAACATGGTTACCTAAAGAGTTCAGAATCTGTGAGCACTGTACATCAGGGGAAATTGAAACAGAAACACATTTCCTAATTAAATGTTACAAGTATAAAAGTATAAGAGATCAATATCTGGAAACATTTTACCAGTTAATTTAAAACTACACAGAGCTTGATATTAACGAGAAATTAAGGATATCTCTGGACGAAGGGCCTACTGCAAGTCTTGCCGCTCAATGTATCGATGTCACAACCTGAGGGACAGTGAATCTACCTTGTATGACTGTTCAAACCTTTCTGTATCTTACTGTAACATGCATTTATCTGTTACTTCTCTACAGTCCCCAACTTCCTATGCTACTGTTATTTTGCCATATTATTATTGTTAGACTCCTTATTAAATGTTAAGATATATATGTTAAAATGTCCTTTCAATATGGATTGCTTTGGCAATACCGCTCAACCCGAATTGTCATGCCAATAAAGCATTCTGAACTGAAATGAACTGAACTGAGTGTGTGAGAGAGAGAGCGAGAGAGAGTGTGTGTGTGTGTGTGTGTGAGAGAGAGAGAAAGAGAGAGAGACTGAGCGAGAGAGAGAGAGAGAGAAAGAGAGAGAGAGGGGGGTTCCATACAGGCCCAGAGGTTGCTCAGCTAAGAATAATTGCTTGTTGGGGGTGCAGTACACCAGTCGATACAGGCTACAGTGGAGCCAGCAGGTCTTATTGAATCATCAGACGCCTTCAGATTGATCCAATCATCAATTAAGGTCCGCGGTTGGCACACCGCTTTGTTCAAACACGTTTGGTTGATGTGCATGTGTGTAGGTGTGTGTTGGTGAATGTAGGTATGGGCATGTAGGTGTGTGTGAAAATATATTGCCGGTTTCGATTGATAATTAGCAGCATATCCATCTCAAGCAAAAACGCAGTCTGGGTAAAGGGAAAGATGAAAATCGCATTCATTTCTCAGACATGGTTTCGACGACACGCGCGCACACACACACCATCGCACATCATTTCTCAGTCCTTTCTTGCTCTCTCCGATGTCTATCTTTCTCACACTATCGCTCTATCGCACACACACACACAGAAACACCAAGGGGTTCACACATGACCACACAGCGGGCAGGCACATTAGGACGTATCAGGACCTTGGCGACCCTGACAGGCAGGGGACTTCTCCCCCGGCGGCCCGTCAGACCAGCCAGGTGTCCAGCCCAATCCCACAGGGAGCCCCTATCGCTCTCGCCATCCCTCCATCTCGAGGTCCCTTCCTGCCCTCTCCCTTTCCTCTCTTTTCTCCTTCTCCCCCCGGACAGCGAGACATCAATGGAAGGCCGTCCTGTCCGTCTCCGATGAAAATGCACGAGGTGGCGTAAAAAAAGAAAAAAAGGCGAAGCCAGACCAGAAAACAACAACAGCGAGTCACCTTAAAAGCGGAGCGGATTACAAAAGCCCCGGCTTTCTTTGTGTTGTCTCCTCTTTCAACCGCACAGGTGTTCTGGCAGGCAACGCCGAGCGTGTGCGCGCACGTGTGTGTCTGTGAGTCTGTGTGTCTGCTGTGTACACACGCGCGCGCGCGCACACACCTTTGCATCCTCCTCCGCACTGTCCTTGATCACTGCAACAACCTGAATCATCAAAAACCCCCAGTCATCAACATGGAGGAGGGGTTCTCAAAGTTGTTTGCCGAAAACCCTCCCGGGGGGGACCCATGACTTCTGTTGGAGTTAGAGGAGGGAGAGAGAGAGAGAGAGAGAGAGAGAGAGAGAGAGAGAGAGACGGAGGGAGGGAGGGAGGGAGGGGGAGAAGAGAGGGAGGGCGGGAAAGGGAGAGGAAAGACCGAAAAACAAGGGAGATGAAACAAAGGAGAGGGTGGAGGGGGAAAAGGAGAGCTCTGCGGACTACTGAACAGGAGGACGGAGGAGGGATGGAGGGAGGGATGGGGGAAGGGAGGGATGGATGGAAGGGTGAGAGGAAGAGGAGGAGAAGCGAGAGAAAAACTGGGGAGAGAAGAGAGAGAGAGCGCTCAGACGATCGAAAGGAAGGATGGAGGCGGGCGAAAGAGAGAGAGAGAGAGATAAATGTGCGTAGGGGGTAGTTAAAAGATTGAGGGAAAAGTAGACAAAAAACGGTAAAGAAGAAGCAAGATAAGGAGGAAAAGTGGAGGGAGGAGAGAGAGGCAGGAGAAGAGAGCAGAGGAAAGGGGTAAAAGAAGGAGTGAGCCGGTCGAACGCACCGCAGCCAACGGGTCACCATGTCCAGGGCGCTCCGCACAGGTGAGAGACTGTCCCCCCCCCCGGCCCCCGAAAACCGACTGACCGCCCTCACAGGTCGCGTCAAGGACGCCGTTTCGACCTCCGTGCGAGCCCAACCTGAACGCCGGGTGTTGAACACACGGAGCGCTCTCGCGGAGCACCCTTACTAATTATACACACTAATTAACCCCATTCATTTACGTTCTCCAAAGTACTGAGCCAGCAGGTGTTCTATTTCTCTCGTTTTTTTCTCCCTCGTCCTCTTCGTCTATCTCTCCCTCCCTCTCTCGTTGCACACCTTTGAAACAAGTCTTTTCTTCGCTCCTTCGCTCTCGCGGGACTTAGGCCTCTCTCCCACTGTGACACCAGAGAGGGTGAAAGAAGCCACAGGCAAAAAAGGAGCACTTTAAAAATCAAATCCCATAGAGGTTCCATCACCTCTTTCTTCCTCTCTCTCTCTCTCTCTCTCTCACTCTCTCTCTCTCTCTCTCTCTCTCTCTCTCTCTCTCTCTCTCTCACTCTTTCTTTTTCTTTTAGTCGTCAGTACTTACCGGTACGAATTACCCTCCTTCTCTCTACGCTCTCTCCACATATCGCAGAGTACTCTTTTTTTTAACCTTTTAATCCATATTCGCGACTCTACCAACTCTCCATCTCCGTCTACAATCTACACTGTCTATACTCACTGCTTATACAGTAACACACACAACACCACAGCATAATAAGGGTAATCTGCTCATAGTGTATCCCTCTATAGTCTCTATCACCCTCGACTCAACACACACAATACCACAGCATATAATCGTAATCTGCCCATGGATTATCCCTGTATAGTCTCTATAACCCTCTCCTGGAAACCCACAATGCCACAGCAGATCATCTTAATCTGCCATGACCTAATCCTCACTACACTCACAGGTCTGAACAGCCAAACAAAGGCCGTTATTGCCTCATGGTGGAGCCCACCCAGCCAGACTGTTCTTTTAAAGAAGGACGTTCTCCCCGGTCTGGCTTGCCGTCCTCGGCACGGGAGAAAAGAGACACCGTTAGCGCCGGGGAGAGCGATTCGGCGAACGTCCTTGAGCTCGACATTCACACAGCCAAGGTCAACAGCAGCACACACGCACGCTGTAAACACATTCCCGCACACGGCAGCGGGGCGCACACGCGCGATTACACGCGCGCAGGTGTCCATGCACATGTGGCACGGAGACACACGCGCACACTTACATTGGGATGCACACACGCAAACACACACACACACAGCCTCATATTGCTATTACTATAGACCCACAGATACACACATTTAATGGAGAGCCATGGCTTAATGCTGTCACAGAGCATACAGTCATCATGGGTTCACTGCATGGCAGAAAAGACGTGTCCAAAGATGAATGAGTCTCTCACACACACACACACACACACACATACAGACAGACACAAACACACGTACACACACACATACACAGTGGGAGAGCGTGGACTCAGTGGCAGCTGGCTCTTTCACACACCACTGCATGGAGAATGGCCATCACTAAAATAGTTTAATTATCCTCTTTTTCTATCTCTCTCTCTCTTTCCATTTTTCTGTCCATCTCATCCCCCCCCTCTCACCCTGTCTCTCTCTCTTTCTCTACCTCTCTTTCTTTCCCTTCTTCTGTCCACACCGCACACCTCTTTCTCTCCTTCTCTCCTCTTTCCTCTCTCTCTCTCTCTCTCTCTATGTCTCTCTCTCTCTCTCTCTCTCTCTCTCTCTCTTTCATTCTCTTACTCTCTCTCCCCTCTCTAGCAGTGAGATGTTTGTCTACCACTGTGCCGTATGGTCTACAGTTAGAAAGCGTTTCGTGATGTCACCTGGTGTACGAATGAAGCGCCCGGGCCTAATTGGCCGTCCAAAGCATAATTGCCCAAATCGCACTCTGAAATATGAGTGGGGGACATGGATGTTTGTTTTGTTGCTGGGGGTTATCCTGCCGCCCAGCAACCCTGGCCCAGCAGGTGGGGGGGGGTAGGTAATGTGGAAGGGGGGGGGGTTGTTTTGGCAGCAGATACAGCCACACAACACATCATTCACTGATACTGACTTATATGAAAATAAATCTACAGTATGCAGCATGTATCCCATTTATATTTTATAAACAGATTTTGTATACAGATGGATGTACAGAGTTTAGTAAAAGAGGGGGGAAAAAACTCAGTGCAGTCCTTTCTGAAAACACAAAGCCATCCACGCTAAGCCTTGACAGTGACAGACCAAGAGAATCATTTCGTTCTAAGCGATTTTGCCAAGCATGAGAGCACATTATCACCAGAGCCCCCACGAGCCTGTTCGTGGCTCGCTCCTCTGGGCCAGGAAACAGGCACTTGCTGGATCACATTCAGGTCCTTGTCAGTCACTGGTGTTTGGCAGCTTAGCCAGCGGTCCTGAGCTTTTTTATACGCCAATACACGCTCAATCGAAAAACCAAACCTCTACCGTACCAAGCCCCGCCCCCTACTTCCACCCTGGGTTGTCCTCCCTTTCCGTCTCAGCATCGCTCCTCCCTCTCCTCTCATCTGCCTCTCCACTTCCTGTCAGTGTTTCCTCCCTCTCCCTCTTCTTCTTCTCTCCTGTCCTCCTTCCCGTCCACCTGCCCCCACCCTTCCTGTCGTACCCCACCGGTCCCCCAACTTCCTCCTCCTCTTCCCCTCCTCCTAATCTTACCCTCATCCCCCTCCTCCTCTGCGCTCCCTCCTCTTCTCTCCTCTTCCTTCTCCTCCTCCCATGCCCCACAGTCCTCCTTCTTCCTACCCTCCTCTTCCCCCCCCCTCTCTCCCCCTCTCTCTCCCCTGGGTGAAGTGCATTTCACACAGCCTCTCTCTCTCTCTGAGGAACTTTAATTGGTTTCCTTTATCTCGGTCTGACCTTTCCATCACAAGTTAAACCCAGGAGTTGGGCCCACTGTGGCTGTGCAAACACACACACACAAACAATGAAACACACGCACCCAAGTTTTATCATACACTGACCCCCGAATACCCTTTGAGTTGCACTCTATTGTTAGTATTCCACATGGCACATCTAACAGTAATCGTCCTTCATTAGCCGCGGGATGGGATATTGACGACGGTGAGATATTGTCATTAAGAAGAGACCATGGAACACGCCAAAGCGGTATTGATGTGGGTATGGAATGTTCACAGGAAGGTTAATAATTTGTTGCCCGATTTTGTGTGCATGTGTGTGTGTGTCTTTGTGTGTGTGTGTGTGTGTGTGCGCATTGAAGCGTTTTGTGCACACACGTACCTAACACGTACAAACACACACACACTTCATGACGGTGAGATTTAATTTCCCTGTGTACTTTGCAAACTGATCTTCAGCAAATAATGAGATATTTTTAATGAATTGCAAACAAAATGATCGGTCTATTGTAGTACATTTATGTGGACAGAAGGACAATCAATTAAGTAATTAACTCCTGATTACAAAAAATAATAAGATTCAATGACTTCTAGTTACTTACTGTTATGGCAGATTGGGATTTACATACTGTGCTAGTTTAAATGATACTAATGACGTCTTACAGTGCACTTTTTTGAGCTAGTGGAGCACTTTCAAGTGCCACCACCCCACCGAGAGCCAATTGAAAACGAGGGGGAGGGGCCAAGGGGGACAGACTGACACGGCTCTGTTATCCACTTTGTGGGTCTAAATGTTTGTCACCTTTCATATAAAGCCCTCCTTACTATCCTGATGTGAACAGCAAGAGAGGTCTAGAACTTTCCTAAAACAATCAACTTCCTCAGACACACAGGAAGTAGGAACCAAATCTCCCCTGTGTTTATTGAGAAGTGTCTGGTGTAGCGCCCTCTTTAGGCTACAGGTTTGCCCTCAAACTAGGCACAAGTAGGAAATGCTAACAAGACCACACCCCATAGATATTCTGTGACCAACACTGGAGTTTTTCTTTCTATCAGTCAGGTTGGCACACCTTTATATTACATTAAAAAGAAAATAAATGGATTTGTTATTCTCAGACACCAGCTCATCTTTGGACAGTATTTCTTGACGACTAATGCATCAGGACATCAGGACTTGCCAGTCAGTGAGGCTAAGTGTTCTGAAATCATGGTAAATGGCTGCTGCAAAGCTTTGCCAAGGCCTTGCCTTTTATAAGCCTCTGTGTGAAGGAGAGGCTAGAAGCAGCATCAAAACGCAAGAGGCTCCGACGTCTCAGAGACAAAGGCGGCAGAGTGACACGCTGTTGCACTTTAAACGTCACTAAAAAAAGCGGCCTCTCCGCCACAGCCTTAACGGAATCGGTGGGGCATGGGGTGACACTGGGGACATGCAGCACTTAGGGAGGGAAAAAAAGAGGGAGAGAGAGAGAGAGCATGAGTTTGCACTGCAAACTCGTCACTTTGGATAAAAAACATGACTCAAATGTAACCGGAACGGTTCAGGCGGTATTCTGACGTTTTCCCCTCTCCTCTCCTCTCCTCTCCTGTCCCTCCGCACCTCCCTGCCTCTCCGTTCCTCCACTCCGACATCCCACTCGCTCCCTCCTGCCATGCCGCGAGGAGGCGGAGTCTGGGGCCCACTACATGGGAGGTCCTTACAAGCAGGCAGAGACAAGAGAGACAGAAAGGAGAGGGGGAAAGGAGAGAGCGAGAACGGAGAGGGCTCCGCAGAGAGGAGAAACCATGCTGTGAGCGTGCTGAGTAACCTCCTTAAAAGGGTTTGTGAAAAGGTTGAGTGATCATGAGGTCACGGTCGGTACGCCTCTCCTCTCCTAACCTCCTCTCTTAGACTCCCTCTCCTAGACTCCTTTCTTAACCGCAGCTAAGAACCTCAGAAAGGAACGCTGCTACGAACAACGGCAGCGGATTTCCGGCAAAGAGGCAAAGGAGAGAAGAACGGGCAGGGAAAGAGGAAAACAGGAGCCGGCGAGAGCGCAAAGAGTGGAGAGAGATGAGCAGAGAGAGAGAGAGAGAGAGAGAGCGAGAGAAGGTGGGGGGGGAGGGATAGGTGGGGAGGGAGGGTGGGAGGTGGAGGGGGGGGTGGGTTGGAGGGTGGGTGAGGGGGGCGGGGGAGGGGCGGGGGAGCGGAACGGGTGGAGACGAGAGAGAGAGGAGAAAGAGAGAGAGAGAGAGAGAGCGATGAGAGAGGAGAGAGAGAGAGAGAGCGCGAGAGAAAGGAGAGAAAGGAGAGACAGAGAGAGCGGAAGAGACGTAAGCGAGAAAGAGATAAGCGGAGAGAGAGAGCGGAAGAGAGAGAGAGAAAGGAGAGAGAGAGAGAGAGAGAGGAAGAGAGAGAGAGAGAGAGAGATGATGACGAGAAGAAGGAGCAGAGAGAAAGAGAGAGAGAGAGAGCCTTGGTGACATTCTCCTCGGAGTTCCGTTTCCAGGGTGTTTTTGTTGGAGTAAGCTTGGCCGTAGTTTGACAGCACGGGAAACGCCGCTTGTGCCACGCACGGCCAAGCGAGAATCCATCAGTTCCCAGCCATGAAAACTTGGCCTTTCTGTCCATAGTTACGGGATGGGAGAGTCCTCTGAGGGAAAGACAGAAAGATGCAAAAGGACGGAAGGGTGGGGGTCGGGGGGCCCGGGCGGGGCCCAGGTGGCGGGGTGGGGGGGTAGGGATTTTCCTATAGGGGTGCACAACGACGACGTCCCACTTGGGGTGGGGGGGAGGAGCGGAGAGCTGGGGGAGGGTAGTGGAAAGATGTGTGAGATTTGTAGCCGCAACCCTCACTCCAAAGAGGAAAGAAAGAAAGAGCTAACCAGATGAGTGTAATTTGTTGCCGGTGAATTGAAGGGGGGGGGTTTGTAGATAAGAATTATGTAGATTTTCTCGCGTCTTCTTGCGAGTCTCCCTCTTGCTCTCTATATGAGCTAGTTTTTTCGCTTTTTTTTCTGTTTTTATCCCATTTCTTTCCTGCTCCCTCTTTCCTTTTCTATTACTTCTTCTTTCCAATTTCTCTAGCCTTTATCTTGATACTCTTTTTTTTTTCTTCTGCTAAGCAACCCACACAACACAACAGGCCGGCCCAAACGCACAAAACTCGCTCTCTCACACACACACACAACACACACACTTTAGCCCCTTGTGACTACTACATGACACCACAAGGGTTCTTCTGTCCATCTGTGGTGTGACAGAATGACCGCACACACCACACACACAATACTGAATTCTTCAACACAATGAATAGAATATAATATTAAAAAGATTCTACAAAAAATCTCATATCATCAAATTACTGAAATTTTATGAGTTGGGGTGAGTGGAAGGTTGATTTCGTGTTATTGAGTTAGAGATGGTTTCGGCGGAGGTAAACATTAACTTTTTTCGAGAAAGGAACATAACCAGTGCCTTGGGGAAAAACCAATAAATTAACAGAAATGCTTAAAAAATGGTTCGAAAGGGTCAGGCCTACGACGGGGAGATAAAGGCTATCTGGTACAGGGTTGGGTTGTAGGGTAAAGGT
Source organism: Mallotus villosus (assembly GCA_903064625.1). NCBI lineage: Eukaryota > Metazoa > Chordata > Actinopteri > Osmeriformes > Salangidae > Mallotus > Mallotus villosus. The sequence continues at coordinate 125,327 of CAEFZP010001311.1, read as the reverse complement.
TGTACTGCTCGCTTTCATTTTTTTCTTGCTTCGCTGGGTGTCGCGCGTTTCGGTTTGCGGTGAGGGGCGACCGTCTATTTATCCCGGTGGATGAGTGGTGATGGTTGTCCCGGCGATATATTCGGAGTGCTGATCCCGGATTGGTGGACTAGGGGCCGCTTTCTGGTGCCGGAATGCCAGCCCTTCTTGGCGGCTTGCGATCTTGCGGGCTGTTGGGGGTCATACAGAGCTATCCGAAGTTGGGATTGTTGACGAGTCATCTCACCCCTTGCCGTTCCTGATGTAGCCACTATTGGTTGAGATCCAGTCTTGGATCGAAATACCAGTCCCTCATTTTTTGTTCCCTGTCATCCTGGATTAGTCAGTTAGTCTTCTCCTTTGCCTCGCCCTCCACCCCCCGTTGGCGCACACGCCTATTGCAGTTCGCGCCGACCTCTGGCTCATCTTTGTGCCCCTGTGTCCTTGACTGTAGATTCGTTTGTGTGATCGAAGTTCTGCCTCTGCGGTTAGTACTTCCTTTTCGATCAAGTCTGTATATTTTTTTCCATCCTTCCGCCTTTTTTACTCTAAAGACAATGTTTTTACTCGATGATATCTGTCGCGACCGAAATAATTAATAGCCCTCATTCCATCTAAATACCTTCCCAAGGGATATCAGTGGGGATCTTAGGAGGGCAGCGGAGCGTCGGGGTCCGGGAGGAGGGGAGTAGCTAACGGGAAAGGAGATAATACACCTATAAACTCCAGTGTGAGTACCAGCAAGACCGAGACACAAATCCGCCCGGTGTTGTGAACCCTCTCTCCACGGAGCGGAGGAGAGCGGTGCTTAACCTGCACACGACAGCCCTCTCCATCGTCTCAATCACCCCAATGTCACCAGATAGATGATTCCATCGGCCTCGGGGGCCAAACGCTTGTTTTCTCGCAATTAGCCTCCGCCAACTGCCACTAACGAGATGTAATTGGTTAATTGGAGCCGTTAATTGGTCTGATTCAGTGAGATTCCATTATGTCTCTCCACCGGTGATAAAAGCCCTGCGGGGGTATTCCTAGCTGGCAGGGTGAGGGGTGTGTGTGTGTGTCTATTGCGTGTGTGTGTGTTGGAGGGTAGAACTGTGGTTGGGATGAGTCTTAATGGCTTCCGTACTGTGTGACTAATCACCTCTCCACTCTCGATCACACGGGGTGAGTGTATGGGTGGGGGTGCCGGGAGTGGGAGGCAGAGTGGGGGGGCATAGTCACCAGGTTACTGAATGATGGCTTTTGGGCCTGCCTGTTGAATTCTAGAGGGGTGCTGGGTGACAGAAGAAAGAGACAACTAATCAAACACAGAGGGAGAGAAAGAGAGAGAGAGACGGAGATGGGAGCGACCGAGAGATCCTGTGAGAGAAGGAGCACAGTCCGTCATCCAATCAAATCAAGGGGGGACCATGTCCATTACTTTGTTAACAATGTCCCCTCAAAAAAAAACTTTGAGCGTACCACAGCTTTACCTGGGCTTGTTGACTTGCAAAACAAACGTCAATTAAAAGTGTTGATTCTCAATCTAAAACTGTAAATTCTTCAGCACAATTGCTCATTATTCTAACGAGGCGCAGATGTTCCCTCTTTGTGTACTGGTGTGTTTGTGTGTGAGTGTGTATGTGTATGTGTGTGGGTGTGTGTGTGAATGTTTTCATGCATGTGTGGATCTCTGTGTGTATGTGTGTGTGTGTGTGTGTGTGTGTGTGTGTGTGTGTGTGTGTGTGGTGTGTGTGTGTGTGTGTGTGTGTGTGTGTAAAGGAAAGGAAAGAGAGATTCCCTATCAGCCTCTGAATGGTGATTGCCTCCTCCAAGGTCAGAGCCGCAGGCTAGAGGCAGCAGAAGTACTGATACTGAGGAGAGGAGAGAGAAAGTGACAGGAGAGGAGAGGATAGAAGAGGAGAGGAGAGGAGAGGAGAGGAGAGGAGAGGAGAGGAGAGGAGAGGAGAGGAGAGGAGAGAAGAGGAGAAAGGAGAGGAAAGGAAATGAAAGGAGAGGAGAAGAGAAAAGGAGCGAGGACAGAAAAGGAGAAAGGAGAGGAGAGCAGAGTAGAGGAGTGGGGAGGATTGTAACACTTCACCACAATGCTAGCAGCGCCACAACCAGAGCACCAAACACAACCAGCCACCCATAGTGGGCCTACAGAGATGCACCACTGGGAGAAGAGTTGACCAAAAACCCAACCAAACTGTCCATCACAGGCTCAGATACGTCTGATCAAGCTGAAGTCTAAAACGGTGCGAAGCAGGATCAATACTTAAAGATGGCATCCATCTTTAATCAAGGTCACAAAATGACCCTTACAGGGAGGTCTCACATCGAAATCTGAGTGTGTGTGTGTGTGTGTGTGTTTTAAATGAGTTTACAGTAGAAGAGGACTTAGGTCAAGCTGATACAACGGAGATTGCTTTGACCGTTTGGGGATAGATGCCTCCTGGAGTTTTAGGAGCGCCTGTCTTGGCGACGTGAAGCCTGGCTGACTTGAGAGTCTTGTCACCTGGGGGGAAGATGCTTTGAGACAGTTGGTCTGGAGACAACGTTGATTCAACTCTGATCGTACGGCATGATTGTATTGTGTTAGGGAGCGAGCCAATGACAGAAGAGCTGGATGTCTGTATTATGGACCAATGACTTTTGAGAACTGTCGTATCTATAGAATGGTCTGTTGAAGGATGTTCTTGGGGGGGTTCGGGGCTATTAGCTGGGGTAGTGCTGGTGTCTGCTGGACTCTTCGGTTCCATCTAGAATGCTGTGGAAGCTGGATGGGAATTGTCTTTTGTGTTATTGTCTTATGTTTGTGTGTCGATGACGTTACGTTGGTTCCGTCACTATGTATACGTCACACTTCGAATAAACATGAACTCTGTACTTCACCCGACTTCACGGTTGATTCTCTTAAAAAACTTCTGCAACACTACACAGGGTGTGCTGGATATACACGATACACTTCCTTTTTGCGTGTGTGTGTCTGTGGGGACTTGACTTGGAAATGAAGAAACAGGTTCACCAAGAACACAAAATGTGCCACCTCCAACTTCCTGCGAGAAGAATGTGTTGTGTTGTGTGTGTGTGTGTGTTTGGGTGTGCGCACAGTACCTGTGTGTGTGTGTGTACTTGAGGTATCTGAGGGGAACAGCTGTGTTTGTTTGTGTGTTTCAAACCTCAAACTTGAAAATATCTGGTGGCAACTTCACCTTGATGGAGTGAGACTTTTCCATCCGCACTAACTCATTATCGGCAGGAAGCTTTCTGAATGCAGGATGCACTCCATGGGTGTGTGTATACTGTATGTGTGTGTCTGCATTTGTGTTCGTGTGTCTCTCTCCCGTATAAAAGGGGTCAGTGCCTTCACACCATACACCATTCAGAGGTCTCTCCACTCACAGCCAGACCCCTGCCTATGGCCCTCAAACAACCCTCCCTGCCTGCCTCCCTCCCTGCCTCCCTCCCTGCCTCCCCTCATCCCCGTTCCAGTCCTGAGCCCTCCAGCTCTCCCTGTCTCCCCCTGCCTTCCCCCCTCCAGAAACCCCTCCCACCCCAGTCCTCCCTCCTACTCCCCCGCCTCCCCCAGCCCTCCCTCCTCTCCCCCGCCTCCCCCAGCCCTCCCTCCTCTCCCCCGCCTCCCTCAGCCCTCCCTCCTCTCCCCCATCCCCCCCAGCCCTCCCTCCTCTCCCCCGCCTCCCCCAGCCCTCCCTCCTTTCCCCCGCCTCCCCCAGCCCTCCCTCCTCTCCCCCGCCTCCCCCAGCCCTCCTCTTCTCCACAGCCCCGCTGGGGACACAGTGGTCCCTCAGTGGAGTGGCGTTCCGCCGCACAGCAGCTCCGACAGGGCTGAGAGGAGCGGGCGCCGCCGCCAAAACCCTCCACCGAGGCCCTCACCCGCCAACAAAGAGACATCAGGTGTGTGTGGGTGTGGGAAGGAGGGGGGTGGGGGAGTGGGGACCTGCCCCGGGCAAGGGTCCAATCATCGTGGCAGGGAGAGCATTTTGCGACGCCTCCCTGCCTCTTCGACGAACTGAGGCCCGTGAAATGACAGTGTCCTGGGGGAGGGAGGGGAGGGGGCTCAGATGTGGTGTGTGGGGTTTATGTTTGCGTGGGGGGGGGAGGGGATTTGGCCATGGGTGTAGGCAGACCACCTTTGAAACAAACTGGTCAGAACCACGACTCTGCTCTTTGCCTGCTATCGGCCAGGAGAGAAAGGGAAAATGAGTGGGGGGGGGGCGGGGAGAGGGAGGTACGGAGTGAGGGAGAGAACGAGGAGGAGGAGACGGCGGGCGGGGGAGAGAGACAGTGGAAAGACAGAGGAGGGAGGGGAATGAGGGGCATGAGGAAAGGAGGAGATAAGGAGAGAACGGATAGATGAGGAGGAGGAGGAGGAGGAGGAGGAGGAGGAGGAGGAGGAGGAGGAGGAGGAGGAGAGGAGGAGGAGAGGAAGAGGAAGAGGAGGAAGAGGAAGGAAGAGGAGGAGGAAGAGGAAGAGGAAGAGGAAGAGGAAGAGGAAGAGGAAGAGGAAGAGGAAGAGGAAGAGGAAGAGGAAGAGGAAGAGGAAGAGAGGAGAGGAGGAGGAGAGGAGGAGGAGGAGGAGGAGGAGGAGGAGGAGGAGGAGGAGGAGGAGGAGGAGGAGAAGAGGCAAGCAGGAAACCGGGGATGTGATTGTGTCTATTATTAGAGTTCAGTCAGCTGTTTTCACCTGAGAGCAGCAAAATCCACACATTCTCAACACACAGACACACACACACACACACACATATCCTGACACACACACACACCAACACCATCCGTCGAGAAAATCCCTGAACTCCCCTCTTCTTCCATTGACAGACACTGAATGCTAACCAAGCCCGACATTAGAGAGTGCCGAAAATTCTGAAAGCAGACGAAATGTAATATCCTGTTGCTGCTAGAACTGGGTCAAGTACAGTTGAACGACTTGAAAGTATGTTTTTTTAAGGGGGGTTTAATTTTCTGCCAAAGTAAGACATTTCAAATGTTGCCAAAGCAAATACAAACATACACACAGCCTAACGTACATGTATATGTCAACTACACACCCATTAACAGTGATGAGCCAAAACATTTTGATCGAATCACAGGTGAAGTGAATATTGTTGATAATCTTCAAACAAGGGCATGTGTCAAGATGTCGATGGTAAGAGAACATTCAGTTCTCGTAGTCAATGTGTTGGATGCAGGGGGGGGAAAATTGAGCTAACCCTAACCCATATCAAATCATACATTCAAATCAGGTATGTCTACTTTTTCCACTGGGGTGGGTGGGTGTCTCTGTTTGTTTGTTTGTTTGTTTGTTTGTTAGTTTTTTTGTTGTCTGTCTGTCTGTCTGTCTGTCTATATAGTTCCTATGAGTAAACTTGAGAAGTTGTCTGAGGTCTTCTCGTCGTACCCTGGGCTCTGGGTTCTGATGAATGAGCAGCGGTCTTATTGCAGTAGCTTTCCTCTCCCTGCCCTGACCCAAGACTGGCCTGGCCTAATGATCTGATCACCAAAGCCAAACAGCATTGTTTAATGAAATGAAAACACTTTCTCTCAGTCTCTCTCCCTACCTCACTCCCTCTCTGTCTCATTGTCTTCATCTCTCCCTTCCCCCCTTTTTGGTGTCTCTCTCACCTCTCCATCTCTCTCACCTCTCCATCTCTCTCTCTCCTCCCTCTCTCTCTCTCTCTCTCTCTCTCTCTCCTCCCTTCGTCCCTCCCTCCCTCTCTCTCTCTCTCCCTCCCCTCTCCGTGCGAATAATCACATTAAACATAGATGAAGAGGAACAGTGGGCAGGGGCTAATTGTTCCGACACCATATTGAATTATAGAGGGTCTTTGTCGAATTAATAGGGTTTGATTTAATCATTAAAAATTCATGATGAGATTGTGAGCGTGTTGGTTTTAATTTGAAGGGCACACAGCGTGCTCGGCGTAGGCATTCGCTTCGACGGAGCGACCGAAAGAAATACTAAAATTGCGATGAAAGGGCCTTAGGTTTTAGCGAGCCAGTCAGTCAATTTAACCGTTGAACGCACTCGCTCAAAAGAATAGCGCTATTCGGGAGAGCGCGGCTCTACTGTGGAACCTGCGAGTCAGTTCTGCCTATTAGCGAGACGCCAACTAGATTGACTTTGAGCAGTTCAAAACCAGTATGATACTGTGATGTTGGTATTTGTTCAAGAAACTTTCTCCCAATTTAGTACAAAGCAAGGTTCAGATCAGTACTGCACACACGATACACACACACACACACACACACACACTTCTCCAAGTCTATCTTCTACACCTACTAAACCACTGAGCACTTTTTATACCATTTCTTTATTCTTTATTATCACATTTGGTGACAGAACGCTTTTTCGACTGTGCTGTTGGACTGTGTGTATTGTAACTAGCTATCACAACATACAATGGCCAGTGGCCACCCACACCCCATCATATTTGGGTAGATTCTGTTAATGGCGAGTGGCCACTAGCAGGATGTCGCCTAGATCACTAGTGCTATTGTAGTATTATAGTACACAGTGGAATTATTTTTGTTCATCACACCTTATAGGTGAGATGTGTTTACTTTGCGATGCTGCTAGTAAATAGGCCTACAGACTACAGTCTTCACTGACCACCGAAATGCAGTAGAACTATATGCACTACTATTGTTATGTATACTTTCTACATGCAATATCTGTACATACATTGGATTAAAAGTGTCTGCTATAGTAAATGAATACAATGGAATGAACTGCATGCTAGGTCCAGGTCTTTTGCTAAATTCGAAAATTGACCAATGAAGCATTCCATAAGTAGACCACGCCCCCTAACTTTATTTACCTAAAGGTACCCCATTTATTGCATTCTGTTTGTCCAGACACTCTTGACAGTAATGGGGACTGCTTGTAACATGACAGTCTGGGCCAGTAAGACCAAAGCAGACTAGCATTCTCCTGGCACTCTCCGAGGAGATTGCCGGCAACAGTTCCTATTTATCAGACTGTCACCGCTATGGAATCAAATTTCCCCTGAAGACACCGTGAAATTACTGATATTTCCTCTCCAGGCCCACCTCTCTCCCACCCTCTCTCCATCCCTCCATCCATCCCTCCATCCGTCCCTCTCTCCACGTGTCCTGAGGATAAATATGGGTCTAAGCCCGGGAAGCGACTCTAAGCTGGCGCGCTGATGACATTTTGACCGGGCCTTGTGTTTCTCCCCAAAGCCTCGGTGTCATCGTGACACGTACACACGCACGTACACGTAAAGCACACACACACACACAGTCACACACCAGTGCGCAACACAGACACACAGAAACACGTGTATGCAGCACACACAAGCAAACACACACACACACACACACTCTAGCACACGCACAGACACGTGTCCCTGCGGCCCCTCTCTCAGTGTCGGGCTTAGCGGGGCAGTGATCCGTGGCCCCTCGCGTCTGTTTATCCACCCTAAGTGCTCTTTGGCGTTCCGCTCCGCTTTTTTCCTCCGCTGTATAAGACCTATTTGATTGATAAATATCGCGGGCAGCAGGCAGCAAGCCAGCCAGCCAGCAGCCAGACCAGGCCTCTGACCTTAAGTTAATGGAAATAGTTTAAGAAGTGAGTGAAACAAAACAGTTTGCTGCTTCACCATATATACTGTGGTGGAGACCTGGCACTGGCAGGTAAGATGGATGGGAGCCTGGTAGAGGAGGATTGGGCCCTGATGGTGTGGAGAGAAAGAGAGAGAGAAAGAGAGAGAGAAGAGAGAGAGAAGAGAGAGAGAGAAAGAGAGAGAGAGAGGCATTGACATAAAATTGAGAGCAAGAAGGAGAACAAAAGAAGGAAGGAGAAAGTCCAGGTGCCCGCCTCGTCAGTCATAACACTTCACATTCATCGCCGCACGCCGCTATAACCCAATATAGGTGTGATGTCACCACTCAACACCGTGGCCATACAGTAATCACAGTGTATAACACACCATTACAATTACAGCGTGCGGCACTACCAATACCGCGTGGGCTGAGTGTCTGAGTGGACACGCGCGTGGAACGGTGCGTGCGCGCGTTTACGCGCGCGTCTCTCTCGTTTCGAATGCGGCAGAGTCGCAGATGGCAGAGGTGCTTTGGTCTTACAGTGAATCGAGTGTTTCGCTGTGTAATCGATTGCCATGGAAATAAGAATGTTTCCCCAAAGGACGCTTTGTGGAAGGAGATCAAGCTGGATTCCTCTGGTCGCGTCGTTGCGGCAGCTGGGCCGTGCGTCTCGCCGCGCCACGCGCCCATGTATGAATTCGCCAATCGGCGTGCTCGATTTCACGGTGGGGAAAGGGTCGAACGGTGGAGCGAGTGAGACAGAGAGAGGGAGTGAGAGAGGGAAAGAGAGTGTGAGAGAGAGTGATTGAGAGAGATAGAGAGAGAGAGAGAGAGAGAGAGAGAGGAGACAAGGATGAAAGGAACACAGAATGACCCCGGCTGAGGCCACATTGCAGGTCTCTCAGTGACCTCATCTGATCCTTCCCATTCCCCCCCACACCGACAGAGAACTCTCCACTGACAAACACCACGAGTCCACGTGTGGCCGAAGAGACACAGAGAGAGAGAGAGACTCAACACCAGACGGCTACATCTGGTTAAGATGGGAGAGAGAGAGGAGAGTACAAGAGAGAGAGAGGGGACCCCCTCCCTGGCAAGACGTGACAGAGAGGGAAGAGAGTGATGGAAAAAAAGACTGGGGGGGGGGTTATGTTGATGGGTTTGTGTAGCCAAACCGTCTGTCCTTTGTCATCTCCTAGACTGCTCTCTAATTGGCTTCCGCAGGTCGGGCGGGGGGCGTCAAGGATACCGCTGGCGAAGAGCCGTGCCCTGATGCCGCTGTTGATGTCTCAGCAGCATCCTGTCCACACTCACACAGCCGGCACTCGGGATAGATAGCACTCTCTCCCTTTCACGGGCAAAACACCTACTTGAACACATCCACAAATATTTGCATCCACATGCATGATGCACCCAAACCCACACACACACACACACAGACACACACACACAGACTTTACTTGACAGGCGCAACGCATACTTAAACACACACGCCATACTTTAACACCCCCACGCACACACACTAGCGCAAACAACGCCCGCGTGGTGCTCCAGCGTAAAAAAACAACATTCTAATGGCGTGAAGGGAGGCAATTTAAGAATGCACAATAGCCTCATTTCAAACTCTTTGTTCCCGAGCTCCATGAACGTAGCCTATCTCATCTCTGAAGGCACGCGTCAAACTCGAGCAATCGTTCTTTCCCCCGTCTTTAAAGCCGCCTCACGAGTGTCATTGCCACCAGCTTTGTCAACTAAACCCACCCCGCGGCGTATCCTCCTCTCGCTGTTGATGCCACTTTTATAGACTTTCATAGCTCATTTACTCACTCGTATGACAATGTTTAATTACAGAGCTGTCACTCTCTCGCAGCATAATGGCTGCTTGTCGGGAAACGTGAAGTGTGTATATCTAAGAGTTGTCATTCATCACTGAGAGATACAAAAAAACGCTGTCTAAATCCTTTTCCCGCGGTGTCATAATTAGGGATGTTTAAAGGGATATACTTCAAATGTTAACACTTTATTTTACGCAGACCTTGCCTACGTCATTTGGAAACTCACATTTTATGTGGTAAGTGGCAGTTTGTGAAAAGCCACAAATAAAGGAAATTCTGCAACCAGTCCACCATCATAACTCAACACATGTTTTGTCATGTAAATTATGTTTGAAGTAGGATACAGCAGACCAACGTAGTAAGTATTTAGAGTTAGCAATGCTAATTCAGCCATGTTATCAATCATGTCAGCATACCTGACGCCTTTAGGCTACGCATTTAGTCCAATGTGTTTTCCTAAAGTCATTTTCACAGACATAAGACTAAGATGTCAACATTTACTCAGTGTTTGATGTGACCTGGGACTTGTCACAAGAACTGCAGGCCAGGGCTGTTTCAGCAGCTACTGTGGCCTCTTCAGCATGTGCTAATTGGGATAAGTGTTGCCATTGATTGTGAATGAAGAGCCTTCTATTTATCCTGCGAGACAAAGAGCTGAGTAGGATAGAATAGGCTACGCTGAAGAGGGGGATGGTGAGGACGTGAGATAGGGAGGCTGGACTGTTGTGTGTGAGTGTGTGTGTGTGTGTGTGTGTGTGTGTGGGAGCTGGTACAGGAAGAGGCCCCTGAGAGCTTCCCTCTGTTTCTGTGTTCGCACCGCGAGCCCACTGACCCTCCAGCCACCTCTCGCAGATGGTTCCCCGCTCTACAGGCCCTCTGTCTGGGGGAAAGGACCCCAGCGATCACCCCCGGTGCCCTGTTGCTCAGCCCTGGAGCGGTTTCAGACCAGATGGTAGACAGGGTTCCCTGGGAGTCCCTGACCACACACACACACATCTACTCAGCCTGCCCCTCCCCTGCCCACCCACCCCACCCCGAGGCCTCCCATGTTAGGCCCCCGTTTTGTCGTCCGACCCCACCTCTCCACCTTCTGCCGTCTCTCTACCTTCCAACCCCCACCCCGCCTCCAATGGATGGATAAAGAGGCTTCTCCCCGCCAAGGGTACGGAGGAAGGCGGGGGGCTCTGTCTCAATCTGCTCCGACAGGGAAAGCTCTCGAGCGGACAGCTTGACAGCCTGCCTCCCGTGTTCCAGAAACACCTGTATCTACTGTCGCCAGCAAGGAGGTAAGGCCCCTCGTATGTGTGGCCTTGACAGAGGACGCTGATGGTTCACCAGTGGATAGCTCTGGGAGACTTCTGTCCGTTATACTTTTCAATGCACGAGACCTTCAAACCTTTCCCTCCCCGTGTGATTTTAGACGGCGCACGCACACACACACAAACACACACAATCTCTCCTTTTTTCTCCGGGCCGTATTCTGCTCGAGAGGGCTTCTCAGACAGGAACTAGCGAATATGATTAGCGAGATCTGAAATCATTAGTTCTCCCAGCTTTGCAGGACTTGCCCTCTTGCTGGTGTAATTAATAATTCACCCGCCAAACTAACAAACAAACAAACATTGATCTTTCCAGAGTGCTGGAGGCCGGAGGAGGGGTTAGCGGAGAGCACGTGCGGGACGGGAGCTCAGTCACACACGCGGCGTGCGCCTCCTCTTGCCCTTTGCGACAGACGGCACAAAGGTGTTTGCTGCAAATCGATGGAATAGCTCTCCGGAGAGAGACCTCCAGAGAGAACTCCAGCCCGGGGCGCTCTCTGCCCTGGGAGTCAGCTAGCTAGCCAGTCAGTCAGCTAGCCAGCCAGTCAGTCAGCTAGCCAGCCAGTCAGTCAGCCAGCTAGGCAGCGAAGAAGAACAATCCTGTCATTCATCTCACAACTTGTGGAACACACACACACACACTCGTGCATGCCAAGGCGTCCAGCGGACACATCGGCCTTTGCATTTTTCTCATCCTCGCTGTCCCTCCTCCCAGGGCAGCCAGGGGCAGTGGGCAGCCACATCAGCTGCACCCCGGGGGGGGCCAGTTCCAGTGCTCAGTCATGTCCCGGCCAGAGACATGAGCAGGAGCGAGATCTGTTCTGCATGTTTCTACATTGGTTATATGGCGGAGAACACAGCAAACTCCGTGCAGAAGGGCCTGGCAGACCTGAGTACCAACAGGCCCCAACCCTGGACCTGCTTCCTGTGAGGCGACAGACAGTGAGAGTCAGTGTGCCACCGTGCCACACAGTCAATCAGCCAGCTCGTCAGCTCGTCAGTTAGCCAGCTAGCCAGTCAACTAGCAAGGCAGTAAGCTAACCAGTTAATTAGCCCGCCAGCCAGCTAGTCAGTCAAACAGCTAGCCAGTCAACTCGCTAGCCTTTAAGCCAATCAGTCAGTTAGCCAGCCAGCCACCTAGTCAGTCATTCAGCTAATGAGCCAGCCATTTAATCAGTCAGCCAGCTAGCCAACCAATCAGTCAGCTAGTTAACCAGGAAAGTTAGTCAGCCGGCAAGCCGTCCAGTCAGTCCATCATTCAGTTTGTTTATTTTCACCTTTGAACAGGGAATAAAGAATGTTTTGAAGAGGTTTTGCTTCTCCAGTGGGATGTTGTACCTGCAGCCAGAGGGTACTGTAGTTTGTACAGTGCAGAAGCTCAAAGGCGCTGTCCATGGTCCTGAACACTACAGTGGACGTGAGCTTTGAAACTGAAGCTTGTTTGGAGGCTTGTGGCTTTGCTGGCCCAGGGTGAAATGTCTGTCCTGTTTGTTCTGTTCTGCTCCCAGGCATAGCTACTTGGTCTCAGAGACGTTTTTTCTGGAAATAGCCAGCAAAAGCCAACTACTGTGCCTTAATGCCCCACACACACACACACACACATGCAAACACACACATACACACACCTCACTATCCAGCCACAATGGTGCCTGCTCGTCACTGACGGAACAATTGATGAAAAGGAATTGGGAAATCATGCAGTGAGATCCCTGTATATGTGTGTGTGTGTGTGTAACAACCTGTGTTGCTCGTGTGCATGCTAGTAAGTGTACGTGCGTTCCTGTGTGCGTGCTATCGAACACACAAACACTTGCACGCGCACACACACACACACACACACACACCTCCCTCGTCAGTCAGCTATTCTTTAACACAATCACACATCCCCTCTAATGCTAACGCGCTCTATCGCTTTAGCGGAAACAACGAGGCGATAACGATGATAGCGGAGTCTAACAATGTCTGCTTTCAGATAGATCAGGCTTTCATTAAGGCCTGGGCTGACATGTCAGGAAACTAATGAATGCACGTGACAACCTCACATTCGCACACACACACACCCGCACACACACACACCCGCACACACACACACACACACACACACCCGCCGCACACACACACACACACACACACCCGCACACACACACACGCACACACACACACACACACCCGCACACACACACACACACACCCGCACACACACACACACGCACACACACACACACACACACGCACACACGCACACACGCACACACAAGCTGTAAATGTAAGAAAAGCCTCTTCTTTTCCCATCCACTCATTTAGAGAAGGTTAGACTAGAGCTTGAATCAACATAGCACCCTGTCCTCGTATTGTCAGTTTGATGTGTTTGTGTGTGTGTGTGTGTGTGTGTGTTTATGTTCCTAGGCTGAGCTGGGGTGACGTAAGGACAGACAATGGCCATACTGGTACCTGACAGGTAAAGAGAGAGTGCAGACAGGAAGAGTAAAATCAAGTGATGGATGGACGAGTGGAGGGAAACAGACAAGGGGAGTGATTGGCATGTGGCGAGAGGGTGATTGATAGGGATTGAGAATGTTTCTGAGCCAGGACTGTCCGCAGGATGGCGTGTGTATCTGTCGATCACACACACACACACACACACACACACACACACACACACACACACACACACACACACACACACACACACACACACACACACACACACACACAAACTCTTTCAAAACAGAAATACATAAAATCTTGCCTCAGTTGTCCCTTGGGTCTTTTCTATCCATCTGTAAAGATCAAGCCAAGTTATCAGAGTCTACGCACGCACACACACACACGCATAGACACACACATACATATATACACATACAAACGCACTCATACACACATATACACGCACATGCTTGCACACACACACGGACACACACACACACACACACACACACACACACACACACACACACACACACACACACACACACAGAGGGGACAGTGACTGTAGAGAGGGACTGGCAGCAATGTGTAAAGAAAGGGGACCACTGACAGCCCTTTGAGAACATCTCACTCACACAGACCCTGGGGCCTGTCAGCAGACTGATACCGCTTATTCTGCAGTCACTGGGCGAATGCACACACACACACACACACACACATAGTAACACACACATCCGCCCAAATGCATACACACATCCATAGACAAGTAGACACGGTCTCATATACACACACATAGACACTTACATATAGGCTTACATGCACACACTCCACACAGCTGCCAACATGACAAATATACATTGTTAAGCTTGTGGAAATCTTCACCTCTATACTCTGGAGCATTTCCATATGAGAGGAGCGTATAGGAAGAGATAGGTGGAAAGAGAGAGAAAAGAGAGAGGCAGAGAGAGAGAAAAAAAAGGGCAAGATAGAGATAGGATAACAGAGGGGAGAGGTGCATTCATCACACCATCATTGGGTAGTTCATTTTCCATCTAGGTCGACTACATCTGAATGCTCATGTTCTCCAGACAGGATTCAGGCAAGTTCCGCTCCACGCTTAACTAATTACTACGGAGAGATGAAAAAAATCAAGCACGAAATCGGGGCAGAAATCGAGGCAGGGAGACAGAGAGGTTGTGAAAAACAACTCGATTTGCCGGAGTTTAAGTCCAAAGGAATTACCATACACAACAATGGCTGGAGACCCTGAACACAGTTAGACGTGTGGGGAGGCGATTTAGCGGAGGAAATGATTGCCTTTTTCACATCCAAAACGATTCATTTGCATAAACTGCAGATAAAAAAATCCTTTGTCATATTGTAGGGCATAATTATGCTCATTATTTTGCCCAAATAACCAAATTATGGCATGTGAATGGGCCAGCGTGTGATGCTATCAGAGACTATCAGCATTCACTTCTCTCGCCCACTTAGTAATTGATATTCTCGCTGGCGTTCAGCTGATTTGGAGGCTGTGCGTTGGAGAGCGTGTGCAGGCGTGTGTCCAGGCCTGCGTCTGTGTGTTTGCTGTAATTGGTGAGAGGGGGGAGGGGGATGCTTGTTTCCATTAATTAGGGACTGACAAGTGACCATGTTGGAAGGTCGGAGGGCAGAGGGCGGGGCTATCAGGGCGGGGTGGCTGGGCTGGGGAGACACGATGACTTCACCTGGGTAATCAGGTGTGACTTATAACCCCCAGTGCACCTTCACCCTCTCTCACTATTGTACGTCTCTCTCTCTTTCTATCTCCCTTTCACGCTCTCCCCCTTCTCCCCCTCCATCTATCTCCTTCGCTTCTTGTGTCAGTTTGCCAGTCTCCCCCCCACCCCACCATCTTCCAGACTTTTTGTCTGGAAAGTTCTGTTTGTAGAGAGCGTACTTGTGGTCGGGGTCACCCGGCCAGCTCTGAGCCCTGTTCTCCTTCCGCCTGGCTGGCCTCGTTAACTAACGTTTCAGCTCCAGGGTGACAGAACCTGGTCTGGACTGCCAATAGAACGGAAGGATGCGTGTGCGTGTCTGTGTGTGTGCAGTGCACGCGTGGTATATATGTTCAAGTGTCTGTTTGAATGTGTGTCTCATCGTGTGTGGGTGTGTGTGGATGCCAACCTTGTGTAATGAGGAAAGGAATTAGACATATACTTGTATAAAAGGGACACACGAAGATCAAAACCTCCCAAGATGCCACTTTTAATGATCACGACCTTTGACCTCTGCGGCACGGCTCCTCGCCTCGCACTCCGTCCATCCGTCTCGGCGGGAACGAGGAGACTGGCGGAACGACGGCGAGATCTGAGAGGATGACCACCCCCCGCAGGGAGAGAGAGGGAGAGGAAGAGGGCGAGAAGGATGAGTTGGGGAAAACGGCGACAGATGTGGAAAAGTTGGACTTGGCCGTGTTTGATCATTGACTTGTTTGAAAGCAGTTTCTCAGCGTTTCATTGCTATGTGCTTTCAGTGTTGGCCTCAACTTAGACACACACTGAGAGACGGATGGATGAACTGACTGACTGACTGGTTGATTGGCTGGGTGGCTGGCTGATTGGCTGGCTGACAAGCTGATTGACTGGAGACTGACTGGCTGACTGGTTTGGTGGCTAACTGACTGACTGACAAACTAATAACCTGATTGCAACTTGCATACAGACCATTTTTGGAGGTCCTTCCTTGTCAAATGTTTGCCATGTCAATCTCATGTTTGTCATTCTGTGGAAACATTACGGCTTCTTGACCTGTGTTTACAATGTGTCAACAATCTCTATGATGACAGGTTTGTTACAAAACAGGAAAAAACGGAACCCCCCAAAACAGGTTAGCGCTAGCTATACTCATAACTAAAAAGGTTTGACTTTCTTCCACTATCAAATTGGCCAAACGAGCTATATCGATAGCTAAATGTCGCCAATTTGAAGCAATAAATAAAAACACTGTAGGAAATCTCCCAGGGTATCCTCTCTGGCTTCGCTTAGGTAAAAGATGGATGACGATGATGACGATACATTTATTATTCACGCCCAGTAACCCCTTCACCAAATGAGATGTGCTATTGAGCTAATGTGTCACTGAGTATCTGGCGTTGTCAGAAATCAAATCCGTGATTGGACGGCGAAGATCAGGCAGAAGCCATGGGAATTTATCTTCCCATATTTGAATGGTTTCGGCTGGAGAGGGCGTGAACCTGCAAAGATGGCAACAACGTCCCAACATGCAACACGGCGTGACGTATCGTTTGCCTGACAGTGACGTATCTTCACATTCTCTATACAGTGTAGAGACCTAATACCACAACCACATCCCAGAGTGCACACAATAACACACACACACACAAACACACACAATAACACACACACAAACAGAGCTCCCCTTCACTCCACTGCAAAGCTGTTCCATAGAGGAACTAGGAGTGTATTCTTTGATGTGTGTGTTTGTATGTGTGAGTGAGTGAGCCGCCAACCTGAAAGGGGTTAATAAATATTTGAGGAGCCTTTTAGAGGCTTTGAAGCAAGTGGGCTGGTACAGGCTCTTATCTCATAGATACATACTACATCACTTGGCACACGTGCAATGCACCTGTCTGTATCGCTCGGCTCACCTTTGTGCGGGGTATGTGGAGGTGGAGAGGTCCAGGGCGAGAGTGTGTGTGTGCGTGTGTGCGTGTGTTTGTCTGTGTGTGTGTGTGTGTGTGTGTGTGTGTGTGTGCGTGTGTTGGTCTGTGTGTGTTTCGGATCGACCTGCAAGTGTCCTCCTTTAGAGCCTTCAAATTAGAGTCTTCAAATTCTATGGATGCAATTATTAACAGTTTTACTATGTTACCGTTTGACTTAGAATCTTAAGTGTTAACCTAAGCCTTTCTCCAAACCCCAACTCTTAATGCAATTCCATCCCTGACCTTAAACCACAAAAGCAATACTGGAAATACAACTTGAACTTGAGAGGACCAAGAAAATGTTCTGATAAATTCCTTCTCAGTTGCTCAATGCCAACGGGGCACAAATGGTTTAGTTTGGCCATCAAACAAGGCTATTTATCCCTTAACTTTGATTAAGGCATTATGTTGGAGAAAAAGTTGAATGACAGAGTAAGATTGGTTTGGCTATTGTGAATGCACAGAAACACAATTCTCTATCACACACACACGGACATGTATGCAAGGCATGTAATAACAGTAAAACTCTATTCACCAACACCATCCTCTTCAGGAGCACACTGAGGAAATCCTGCTCTCTTGAATATTGCCATCATGTCTCTCCTTCACCTTTCACCATCCCTCACCCCTGTTTTGTGTGTGAATGTGCGTGTACGTGTGACTCTGTATAGTTAAGTGTTTGTGCGAGGGTGAACCGTACATGTGTGTGTGTGTGTGTGTGAGTGCATTGAAGTGTGTTTATTTGTGCGTGAGTGTATGCATGGAAATGTGTTTACGTGTGTGTGTGTGTGTGTGTGTCTGTGTGTGTGTCTTCTCCACAGTATCTCAGAGGTGGATCACTATGCAGGGGCGTAACCCAGACACATCATCATTCCCCGTGTGTCCCCGAAGGCTGCAATATACCAGTCACCTTCCAGACCGAGAGGACAGCAGGAGAGGGGAGGGGGTCGGATGGAGAGGGCGGGGGTTGGATGGATGGAAGGATGGATGGATGGAGAAGAAAGGAGGAGGGAACAAAAGTGAATAAGTGACTTGGAAGAGGGAGGAGAGGGAGGAGGAGGAGAGGGAGGAGAGGGAGGAGAGGGAGGAGAGGGAGGAGGGGGGGAGGAGGGGGAGGAGAGGGAGGAGAGAGAGGAGAGGGAGAAGAGGGAGGAGAAGGAGGAGAGGGAGGAGAGGGAGGAGAGGGAGGAGAGGAGGAGGGGGAGGAGAGGGAAGAGAGGGAGGAGAGGGAGGAGAGGGAGGAGGGGGAGGAGAGGGAGGAGAGGGAGGAGAGGGAGGAAAAGGAGGAGAGGGAGGAGAGGGAGGAGAGGGAGGAGGGGGAGGAGAGGGAGGAGAGGGAGGAGAGGGAGGACGAGGGAGGAGAAGGAGGAGAGGGAGGAGAGGGAGGAGAGGGAGGGAGAGGAGAGGGAGGAGAGGGAGAAGAGGGAGGAGAGGGAGGAGAGGGAGGAGAGGGAGGAGAGGGAGGAGAGGGAGGAGAGAGAGAAGAGGGAGGAGAGAGAGCAGAGGGAGGAGAGGGAGAAGAGGAAGGAAAGGGAGGAGAGAGGGAGGAGAGGGAGCAGAGGGAGGAAAGGGAGGAGAGGGAGCAGAGGGAGGAGAATGGAAACAGAAGGGTGGGTAGGGAAGAAAGGATGAGGGCGGGAGGGAGGAGAGGAAGGGGAGAGCGGAAGAGGGAAAGAAGGAGGGAGAGAGACAGCATCGTGCCTTTTCAGAAGCTGGAGGCAATAAACGTGTCTGTGTGTGTGATCTCCAAAGATCTCAACGACAAACCATGACTATACTTTCT
The DNA here is from genome assembly GCA_903064625.1 of Mallotus villosus. Lineage (NCBI taxonomy): Eukaryota > Metazoa > Chordata > Actinopteri > Osmeriformes > Salangidae > Mallotus > Mallotus villosus. Next base: position 106,673 of record CAEFZP010001311.1, on the reverse strand, counting down.
ACTGAAGCATTTTTCAGTCTCAGACTTCTTAAAGACTGTATACTTTACTGCACTTACTCCTGCACTCTCTGTCATATCTCCAAATACCACTGACTGCACAACTCCAAAACATAATTTTAAATTCCAACCATGCAGAATAATAACAAAAAAAACACTGAATACCACCCCCCTACAAAACCCCAACACAAATCCATCTTTCCTCTAGCCAAAGAAAAACATCAAGAACAAGCACGGCAGAGAGAGAGAGGGAGAGAGAGAGAGAGGAGAGAGAGAGAGAGAGAGGGAGAGGGAGAGGGAGAGGGAGAGGGAGAGGGAGAGGGAGAGGGAGAGGGAGAGGGAGAGGGAGAGGGAGAGGGAGAGGGAGAGGGAGAGGGAGAGGGAGAGGGAGAGGGAGAGGCAGAGGGAGAGGGAGAGGGAGAGGGAGAGGGAGAGGGAGAGGGAGAGGGAGAGGGAGAGGGAGAGGGAGAGGGAGAGGGAGAGGGAGAGGGAGAGGGAGAGGGAGAGGAGAGGGAGAGGGAGAGGGGAGAGAACATAGAAATGGATCTAATCTTAGGTGAACCTTGAACCTTGTTCCACTTGAGTACAGCGAACATGTTTACATACACAACACAATCAATAACAGTCCCATAAACACAACATCTAAGATATCTTTCAAAGAACACAGGTATGCTGCATCCCACTCCCCAGATGTAATTAATCGATCATTTTTTATCTACCTCTCCTCTCATCCTGCTTTAAAAACGCTGAGGAAACATATACTATTGATTCATTGTGTTTTGTGATAACGAATAATTAAATGACAACTGTGTATAGTAATAGTTGTTGTAATATAATATAAAAATATATTATGATTTAAAAACAAGAAGGGACAAAAACATCATACTTTCAACCTGTTTAAAGATGCTAACCAAAATAACTCATTAGCAATGTTTACTTTTTTATAAACTCACGCCCGAGGTGAAACGTGATGGTTGTTTCAGCAGAATCAACCTTCATTAAAGGTACAATAGGTTAAAAAAAAATCAGTACAAGAAGAAAGGTTTTGTCCCCGATAAACATGTTGTGTAAGCTAATGAGGCCCTCTGAGAGTTGTTTAGCAACACAGACAGCTCAGTGCCAGGGGAATGTCAATTCACAAATTTTGGAGCGGCCCGCTACTTTCCAGCCAATTGTGGTCCAGCAATCCTGTTCCAGCCAATCGCCTTCAGCAAGACAGGCTCTTTGGCTTAATTTGTGCAGCACTGTCAACCAAACTTCAGCTGGAGGAAAGAGTGGAAGTTTAAACAAGAATTGGGGGGTGTTGAAATGTTAAAATGTTTTAATCATTTTAAGTTGTTTACCTTTTGTAGCTCCAAGACGTTGAAAAACTAAAACAAAGCTTTTTTGCATATCATGTTGTGGTGTCTCTGCAGCTCTCTATGCTACTCTCTCACTCTCTGTTGCTCTCTGTTTCTGCTGTTTTGTCTCTGCTACTCTTTCTCTCTCCCTACTCTCTCTCTGCTGCTCCTCTGCCTGTATATGTTGCCCAGCACAGAGGTGGGAGGGGACGAGAGGTCATCAAAGGGCGTACACATTCTCCTCATATGGGCGGGGCCTGTACAGCCAGTTATTTCCTGTTATTAGGTGCGTTCGACATGGACTGCGGCTGCATGAAACGACCGGCGAGAGTAGCCGCTTGCAGTCGGGGAGGAGTTGAAAACGGCTCTGTGAAGTTGGACATTCCAGCTTCTCGTGGTTTGCTGCGTTGATGTCAGTCATGGCCGATCAAGCGCTGTTTGCTTACGTTACTTTATTTATAATTAAACTTAGTCTTTCCGTAGTAGAAGAGGTGGCCCAAAACCCTTTCTTCAACAAATGTTTATTCAATCAAATTGTTTGGTCCGGATTTGAGCATTGGCGAAACTGAAGGTGTCAGAATAATTACAAAACAAGCGTCAAAGTTGTCGTGTGTGAGTCTGGCCAATCATGAAATAAATAGCTGTGTCGTCATTTGAAGCCGTGCAGTTGCTCTTGAGAAAATGCGCTCGTCTACACAGCCGGCAGTTCCCGAATCGATCTCACGGTACTTTGATGGCTACGTCACAGTGACCTAGCCTCGGCGCCGTCTCAAGTCGGACAAAAAGTCTAACCAGAATTCACTGTTTCAAGTCAGCCGCCTGCAGCCAGCTGCAGCGCTGCATGAAGCGAGGTCATGTCGAACGCACCTATTGTTTCCCCACCCCCGTGACTAAAGCTCCACACGTCCACCCCCGACGCCGCAGTTCGCCGACATCTCTTGTTGTTGCAGAAGTGCCTTTGTTAGATGGCTTTCTTAATTGCCTTTATTATTCCTCGCATCCTCTGCACGGTCTCCCCTCTCTTTGCCAGAGGCCTGACAGCACACGGTGACAGCTCTCGAATTCATCGGTTTATTCCCGGTGATCAGTAACGTGCGAGTGTCAACGTAATGACAGAGTTCACGCGTGGCTTCTGACCGGGAACGAACGCAATCCCCCCCCGGTCTCCGCTGATTCGCTTCCGCCGAACGCAATTTGCGAAGTATAGGGCTGGAGCTAATAGGGGGCTGGCCCCAAACCGACGCACTTCATCTGCGACGCCACTTCCGTGTAACACGCCATGAAACAAAACCACTTTGTGGCTTCTCCTCCACAGCTTTTTTGAGAAGACCAGGTATACAGTTAGTTTGTGCGACGCGGCGGATTTTAATTGGACGGACCAGGTCAAGGAGAGCGCCGGCCCCCTGCCGCCTTTGATGCCCTCCCAGAGCGCCAGGGCCCCAAAGAACTGCGAGCCTCTGAACAGAGGCGAAAGAGGACGGGAATTACCTTGGGTTGTGATGCGGAGACGCGGGTTTCAAAGGACGCTCGCCACATTTCAATTTGCATCCGTGAATGTGTGCAACAAATGAAGGGATTCTCCTTGGGATCAAACCTAGCCACCCGCTGGCTTGATTAGCATTGCGTTGGTGGGCTCCGAGCGGACGAGGGCCCCAGCAGGGCCTCGCCAGGGTCACATGACGAACGGACCCGTCGGACATCAAACGCTCTCCCTCTCTCTCCTTCTGTGAGGCTCAAGAACGAGAGAGGAGATGAAGAAGGAAAGACAAGAGAAGATACTAAACAGAAGAGAGAGAGAGAGAGAGAGAGAGCGAGAGAGAGAGAAGAGAGAGAGAGAGCGAGGAGAGAGAGCTAGAGAGAGAGAGCGAGAGAGATGAGACGCAGAGATAGAGCGAGGAGAGAGAGACTGACCTTAACATATAACAGGTAGTGGAGACAGCCATTTACCTGTGACAGAGCCAAGGCTTTCAGAAGCCATTTTCTACACTCCCCTCTGTCTGACAACTCCTGGCCTTGAGCACTGTCTGGGGACTAATGTTTGGTTAGACACACACATGCACACGCACACACAGAAATTGTTTCTTTAGCCACACGCTCAGTATTTTTTCGGAGTTTCATGTTCAGTTTCATGGAAAACATTTAGCAATAGATAGCTGTTCAAGTCCAACTTCTTATTGACACGTAATTTACAAGTCTGGTTTGCCAACCTATGCCCTTGTTCTTTGTTTCCATAGTTACAAGGAGAGAGAGACAGTCTTCCCGGCTTAGTGACATCTCCGTCTCGGAGTTTAGCCGTCTGTTCTGCTAAAAGGTTTTGTTTTGCGGAAGCACAACTGGGAGAAACACTTTCCAACACTTGTGGAGCACTTGATTCAGTGAAACCAATAAAATACTGTAGGTATGCCAAAATGTGGATTGAAATCAAACGCACCAACAAGCACTTTCGAGACACTCGCCAGCTCAGCTGGGTATGAGCTACCGCTACAACACTAGGACGACCTACTGTGAATACATGAAATCATACATATTTATCACATGTATGAGTGTATGTGCGCATTTCAAAATGATGAGATTAGATGAATAGAGATAAAAAAAGATGAAATGGGAGATGGATGTCGATGCCTGTACACTATAAGATCAAACCCCCCTATTGAACAGCAGGGGGTCTATATCTGGACCATGTAGGCAGGAGCCAGCCTGTGTAAGGACTCCCAGTGGGGTGTTAAGCCTGCCCAACACCGCCTGGGGGAATGTGTGTGTGTGTGTGTGTGTGTGTGAGTGTGTGTGAGTTTGTGATTTAGTAAGCAAGAGAGGGAAAGAGAGAGGAGATAGAGGCAGAGAGACAGAGAGCGAGAGACAGCGAGAACGACAAGGAGAGGAAGAGGGTAGGAGCGAGAGAGAGAGAGAGAGAGAGAGAGAAAGAGAACCCTCCCATTCTCCTCACTAGTAATGAATCCTGTTGCCGTACCCCTGCGTCCAGATTAATGTGCCCTCATCACAGCCAGTAGCTTCAGCAGTGATAGATAGCTGCTACTCCCATCTCTGCTTGGCCCTGGGCAACGGCCTCCACACACCCATCCACATGTATGCACCCACGCACACACACACGCACACACACACACAGAAGCGCAGAGACACTTGAGTGATCGGTCTTGCACACCTGTCCATCACCTGCCAGCCGATGGCCAGCCCATTGATCCAGGCCTCTGGGGCTGGACACTTCATTGTCTCCACGCGACTCTCCCTCATGTCCGCGCGGCGCGCCGTGATTGAAGGGAAGCGGCATCAGTGGGGGGGGTGCTTTGGTCTGTGTAGCACAAGACAAACCAATCAATTCCCCATCACTAGGCCTCCGTTTCCTGGTCGCCCCCACAATCACGACAGAGAACGCACAGCACGCACACGCGCAGCACACCGCGGAGACTGACAGCTCGCCGGCAATCTGCTGTGTTTCTCAAGGATGCAAAACAAACAGTGTTTCATTCAGTTGGTCTGCTCAGATATGCCGTCTCTCAGTCTCTCTCTCTCTCTCTGTCCGAAACCCCTCTCCCACTCTCTATTTCTCTCCCCCTCTCCCCCCCTCCGTCTCCCTCTATCCCTGACATTTCTTTCTCTCTACTGGCTTGCACACGCACACGCACGCACACCCACCCACCCACTCAGCGTGTACAGCAAATGTAATTCAGCAACAATGCTGCCATTGCCAAAAACCATACACTCAGCAAAGAGCGTCAGTGAGTCCATGAGCACGGCTCCACCGAGAGGCGTAAGAGAGGACAGGGAGTCGGGCCTGAGTGAGTGCCCCCTCTAGTGGACACTGCAGTGACCTACCGCATTGCATTACAGGATGTATATACTACTGGAGGCATCCCAGCTATGGTATGTCCTGTGGAGTCGAATGCCTCGTCTGTGTTCTCTGTGGCAGGTCGAGCGCACACATCCCCACACACACACACACATCCACACACACACACACACACACACACACGCATCTCCCTTATCCTATCCGTATATTTTCCTTCCAACGCCCCGTGAGAATTACAGGACACCAGGGAGACTGCAATGTGTTGTGTGCTCGTATTCAAATTGGAGCCAGCAGTACAGTACAGCACCTTTCTTCCTGTGCCAGTGTTGTTGTTTTCTCTCTCTCTCTCTATCTCTCTCTCTCTCTCTCTCTCTCTCTCTCTCTCTCTAACTCTCTCTCCCCCCTCACCCTCTTTCTAAAAACATGCAGAAAGGAGAGCATGGGTTTAGCCTTACAGCAGAGAGGGGGGATTGCAGGTGCGAAGAGCTGGTAAGCTCTTGAAAGAAGAGGGATAGAAAGAGCTAGAAAGAGCGGGAGAGATGCATCATAGGAGAGAACAACAGGAGCACAGGGACAGTAGGTGGAAGTCATCCCTGTAACTTAAAAACAGTTTTGGAACAAACAGTCGTATTCTACAGCTAGAACTACACCCACGGCCCTATCGCTGCGTTTGCCAGTTTTTCGCTTGAAACTAATTATTTGTTATTGGTCTGGGCCCTGACTGTGCAGATCCCATAAAACGCCTGGTGGGTCTGCGCGGAATAATTGTTTATAAACCGTTCAGGAAACACTAATATTCAGCTCTACTTTTTTTTGGCACATTTGTTTGTTCACCGACTAATTTATAACACTTCCAGGCCGCCGTTAGAGACACGAATGAAATGGTCCACTGTTTTCGGCTGAACATCGATTGCGCAATAGGGGGAGTGTCGCAGTTGGTCCGAAACACGGACGTGTGGTTCAGCAGACAGACATACGCCCCCTTGCCCTTTTCCAGGACCCGAAAACGTTGACAGACAGTGTGTACGCTAAAGTAAAGACGAGTTTTTCGAATACTGTACATACTCTTCTGTTTACCAGTGTATGTCTGGACTCGAACACTGCAGTCTCGTTGTAAGATGGCGGACCAGTTACCAGATCTTGACGAGTTTCTGCGAGAGGATTCCTATGTGAGCCCCTATGCGGACGATATTCGCAGGAGGTAACAAAGTTGAACACAGTACCTATATGTGACAGTCGACTAACATCTCATGCGTTCAGTAGCTTACGCGTAACTCCTTGCAATGTCCATAAGCTACGCAGTTTGTACGTTCTTTGCTATTTGCTATGTGAGAATGTGATGTAGTCGAAAGCGTTGAAAAGCATCGATTGAATGACTACTGCTGTTGCAGTGAACTCGGTTCTACATTTGACATTGAGAAGAGCGATAGTTCATGTCTGAGCCCCTTCCCTGTTTCATACGGAGAAACGGCGTAACGTGCAAGGACTGTGCAACGACTGTGCAACGACCACTGCTGTGTGGATATAGCCTAGTCAAGCCGCTGTACCACTGAGACTGAAGTCTTATCTGATCGTTTGATGTCGCTCTTTTGTCAAACGCTCTAAATAGTCCGGTTACTCCATGACAGACTTTCAGATAGATGCTAATAGTGGATAATGTGGACTTTAATTGAGGTCGGAAGAAGGTCGAGACAAAAATTATCCCGTCATTTCTTAATTTCACACTTGATTATGAGGTGGCGATAATTCGGCCTGGCGGGAACTATCCCCCAGACACTAAATCACAGCTTTGATTGGCCACAATCTGATGAATATAACAGGATTTTACAAAAGTAGGTCTAGGTTTCTTGGTAATCAGTCAAGCACTGTGGCCATTCTCTTAGAGCGAGAGGCATGTGCGCGTGTGTGTGTTGGCGCGCGTGTCTGCAGCTGTGCACGCGCGCTCTCAGTGGTGTTGGCGCGTGCGTGCCCAGGTGTGTGTGTATATAGTGCGAGTTTTGGCACGAGTCAGCAGCATCACCTCACTTGGAGCTAAGTTGACATTATAGCACGGTAGAGGCAGGAAAGGAGAGACATGGAGAGATGGAGCCAAAGTGGGTGGTAGTCATTAGCTAGGCATTGTCAGCACCAGTCTCCTGTCTGCCACTAGGGAGCTGATACGCTGTTTTTGTTCAACCCCATCTTACTACTACGGACTCTCATGAATGTGAAATTTATGTATTTTTTTTGTCGGTTTCCAGCACAAAGTTTTGCTTCCTCTCCGCTTGCAGAAGTCTCTCTGTGGGGAAGAGCAGAACACTGTCAGTTGGTTCGAGTTTTGTCAGTTGGTGTGAGGCTCTGCGCTTGTGTGCACTGTGTGCTCCCACCGACTTCCAAAGTCTGGTATTGACCCGGCAGCATAGGTCAATCATCTATTTCTCTCTGTCTCTCTCTGTCTCTTTTCTGTCTCTCTTTCTCCCACCCCTGTCTCCTCAACGCCTCTCTTTCTCTTCCCCCATGTACCCATCTTCTCTCTCTCTCTCTTTCTCTCTCTTTCTCTCTTTCTCTCTTTCCCTCGCTCTTTCCCTCAAGCTCTTCCTTCCTTGTACCCCAGTGTATCTCCTGTCCAGTTTACCCATAACTCCCTTGCTTTCTAACTTCTCTCTCTCTCATGTTCTGAAGTGATCCCATTATCTCTCATACAGTACACACTGTCCCAATTTTGACACCTCAATTTGTTTCCAGAAATGTAGTCCATACAATGTTCCTTTTCTCTCTTTCCACCCCCCACCCCCTCTCCTTCCCTCCATTCCCTCTTCCCCTCTCTCCTTCCCCTTCCCCTCCCTCCCCTCTCCTCTCTCCCCCTCTCTTTCCCCTCCCTCTCCCCTCCTCTCTCTACTTCCCCCTCCCCCTCCTCTCTCACCCTCCCCTCCCCCTCCCCCCCTCTCCCTCCCCCTCCCTCTTCCATCCCTCTTCCCTCCCTCTCTCCTCCCTCCCCCTTCCCCCCTCTTCCATCCCTCTTTGCCTCCCTCTCTCTCTCTCTCTCCCCTCCTCCCCTCTCTCTCCCCTCATCTCCTCCCCCCCTCCCCTCTCTTTCTCTCCCTCGCCCCCCTCTCCCTCCCCTCCCTCCCCTCCCTCCCTCCCTCCTGTAAGTCAGTGACCTGTGTGGACGCTCTGTCAGAACCAGATAACCAGCCTTTAATAACCAGTCTAGGAGGACGGCTGAGGATCTCGGCTTGATTAGAAAAGGCCTCCGACTTGTCCTCTCTCTCTCTGATCTACCTTAATAGTCGTTCGTCCGTCACCTGCCCTGGTCTGTATCGGTAGTGACAGGCACCTTCCTGTTCCGGTGACATTTGTGATCCCACGCACATCTTCCTGTCGCGGCCGTTCTCTCTGTTCCAATCAGACGAGCGCTGGACACGCAACCCCAGCCGATCCTGTCTGATCTGAATGCGTTATATCCCGTAATAAGTTCCCCGTCTCATCTCTCTCTCTCTCTCTCTCGTCTCTCTCTCTCTCGCTCTCTCTCTCACCTCTCCCGTCTCTCTATCTCGGTCTCTCTCTCTCTCTCTCTCTCTCTCTGTCTCTCTCTCTCCCTCTCTCTCTCTCTCTCTCAGCGTCTCTGTCTCTCGCTGTCTCGCTCGTTGGGGAGGCAAAGGAACAAAAGAACGAGGTGATACTATGGCTTCGTTCGCAAGTGACCGACTTTTAGTATTTCCAAGTCATTGATCAACTCAACCTAGGGGTCTCGTTCATTGGGATCTCTGATTAAAAGGTTTTTGAACCTAGGTAGAATTAGGGAGAGAAGGGGGTATATGTTGTAGGGGAGAAGAGAGGAGGCGCTCGCCATCTCTCTGCTCAGATAATCCTAGGGGTCTCCATAGAAGCGCGGTCTCCGCAAACATATAATCATACATCTCAAGAGAAGCATCGGTAGGCTACCAGCGTCGGTTCGAGCGTCTTCTAAATGCAGGATAATCGCTGCTCTCCAGGTCGGGAGGCCCAAGATCTATCCATCTGCTGACTCAGGCTCAGCGGACGAGGGTGGTACCTGCCCGAACCGGTGCGAATGATCATTCTCAAGTCTTACGTTTCGCTGACTCATCCATCTCTTAGAAGGTTTTCTTCTCTACTCCTCTTCTCTCTCTCTTTTCTCTCTCTCTCTTGCTGTTCATCTCCAACGCTGTCCGCCAACGAGCCCATCAATGTATCTTAGCAACCTGTCAGCGGTCGGCAGGCAGGCAGCAGGACGGACAGGTGGGGACACCAGGGCAGGGTGAGCTTGGCATGCTTGGGAAGGGGGAGAGGAAGGGGTGGCTAGAGGGGAGGGAGGGGTGGCCGGAGGGCGGGAGGGAGGAGGGGCTTGGGAGGGAGGGAGGAGGGGCTGGGGAGGGAGAATGTTGTCCATCTTCGCCTCTTGCGGCAGCGTTCCGAACAGGAAAGAAAACAAACGTTGCTTTGAAGGGAGGGATCGCTTTTCTGTCCTGGTTTTGTTCACCTCACACGCCATGCCTCTACCCCCCCCACCACACACACACACCCCAACACACCACCCACACACCCTATAACCCCCATTGCCTGTCAAAAGAGATTTTCTGCAGCTGGTAGATGCCCACTGGAGACTCATGCCCAGCCTGTGTGTGTGTCCTCCTCCATGCTGGATATAGACCCACTCTGTCAATGCCAGATACAGAACACGCTGCGCCCGTGCTGCGCCCGTGCTCCCCCGCCACACGCACGTTTATCCAGAACCTTCCCCTTAAACTTCCCCAAGACTGGGGCAGGGGGAAATTTCGCCTCACTGTATTTCTCTGTTGGACCTCCGCTTTATAATTGGCCCCATTTTGTGTGTGGTGTGTTTGTGGGGTTTTAATTGGCTGCTGTCTGGGCTGTTATGGCCGCCGTAGCCCGGTGTTTCTCTGGTCCTATCTGATCTGACAGCAGGCCATGAAGGGAACATGGCACTATGCTGAAATGTTCCCATGCTCCTGTCTGTTGGCTGACTATGCTACTGTTGCTAACCTGGTGACAGCCCCCACCCTCCCAAGCCCCCAGTCCCCCAGCTCCAAGTCTTAACCCCAGCCTCAGTCCTCTGGCCCAAAGCCTTTGCTCCAGCCTTATCCCCATCCCCTCAACACTAGCCTGAGCCTTAATCCCCCAGTCCCAAGCCCCTAGCCTCAATCCATCAGCTTCAGCCCCAAAGCCTTATGGGGCATTCAGACATGCAGCGGTGTGTATATTCAACGCCCTCTAACTATGCTAGTCATGAGCTCAACACTGTGTGGCCGTTGACGAGGTTGACAGCTGCGTGCAGTCCAAAGCTAAGTTCATTAGCTGTTAGCGTACTGTTTTCTTTGGCTATTGATGCGCTCACCAAAACTCCCCGCTGCATCTTGCATCTCAACGACCCCCAACGCCCCAGCCTTAGCCTACCTCACCCTCTTTCTCCCGCCCCCAGCCTCAGTCTCCCACCCCCAGCCTCAGTCTCCCACCTCCAGCCTCAGTCTCCCACCTCCAGCCTCAGTCTCCCACCCCCAGCCTCAGTCTCCCACCTCCAGCCTCAGTCTCCCACCTCCAGCCTCAGTCTCCACCCCCCAGCCTCAGTCTCCCACCTCCAGCCTCAGTCTCCCACCCCAGCCTCAGTCTCCCACCCCCAGCCTCAGTCTCCCACCTTCAGCCTCAGTCTCCCACCCCCAGCCTCAGTCTCCCACCCCCAGCCTCAGTCTCCCACCCCCAGCCTCAGTCTCCCACCTCCAGCCTCAGTCTCCCACCTCCAGCCTCAGTCTCCCACCCACTAGCCACAGTCCCCAGCCTCAGTCCTCCATTCAATCCTCAGTCGCCCAGCCCGGCCCCAGCTCCAGCCCGGCCCCAGCCCAAGTCCCAGGCCCGGCCCCAGCCCCAGCCCCGGCCCCAGCCCCGTGCCAGCCTGCAGCTCCAGTCCCGAGCAGCTCCTGTGAGTGTCCCTGTTCTCCTCCCTGGTCTGACGAGGCGACTCACAGGAGCCTCGAGCAGGTGGATCGGCACAGAGCCTTAATGGAATGTACAAACAAATAGAGAAATAAATAAACACTGCCCCGCTATTTATAATATGCATATGAAAAAAGATGGCACAAGCCAATTAAAGTGTTTGTGCTTGTGCAGCATTTCGGGCCGCGGCATACATAAGTGACTGAACCTGGACGGGCTGAAACTTGGTCTCTTTTTCCTAATAAATCAAAAAAACAGGAAAATAATAATAAATCAATTTAGGAGAACTTCAAAAAGGGCGCTGATGCGACAATGGTAATTCCAGATAGGGAAGACCTGGCCTGTACTATTCATGAGCGGCCTTGTTGGTATGCACAGGTTGCTGAATGTGTGTGCGTGTGTAGGTGTTTCTCTTCGCGCCTGTGTGTGTGTGTGCGGATTTGGGGGCTGTTGCATTTTAATTGGTTGTCCGCTGAGGAGCTGATTGACTGGGACTTGGTGGCGCATGGCCAATGAGGTGAGTTGTGTCGGGGGTCTTTGGTGTGCGTGTGTGTGTGTGTGTGCGGACACACTGTCTCTGAAACACGTGTTACACCGTGCGCCTTGAGAGGAGGAAGTGTGTGTGTGGTGGTGTTTACGGTCGGAGTTGTGTGTGCGTGCGTGCGTGTGTGTGTTCGGTCCGCGGGTTGTCTAAACCTGATATGCGTCCCACCCTCATTAGGATGTAACAAAGGAGAGAGAGAGGGAGGGGAGGACGAGAGAAAGGAAGCGAAAGAGACAGACGGAGGGGATGGAGTCAGTTGCGAAACCCTCTGAGGAAGAGGAGGAGGAGGGAAGGACGGGGCCCGTACAAAGAGGAACGGCGGAAGAGACGGGGAGGAAGAAAAGGAATTGGGAGGGCGAGACAAAAGGGGTGTGTGTTCCAGTACCTGCTAATGAGGGGAACGGAGCGAGAGAGAGAGGGGAGGACGAGAGAGGTGGACGGAGGAGTCAGGTACGCTACCTGCTGAACAGAGTCAAGGAGGGGTGAGGGAGGTGGAGAGAGTCATGGAGGGGTGAGGGAGGTGGAGAGAGTCATGGAGAGGCATGAAGATGAGCAGGGGAAACGGAGGGGCGAGGAACACGGCTGTATCCCAGTCCAAGAGATGGATGAATAGAAATATAGATTGTAGATCTATATATATATAGATCTACAAACTAATGTACGGACAGAGAAAGAGATAGAGAACACACCCTTTTGTGTGAACTCACCCCCCCTTCATCAGTACAAGACAGCAGTATCCCAGAGCCCCTACTTCATCCTGTAGTATGGTGTTACAGCGAGCCTTCCCCACCCTCCCCCACCCTCCCCCACCCCAGGACTCAGCGCACCCCGTAATCTCCACTGAGCCCGCTGAAGAGAAGGATTTTATTTCTCCACTGATAGAGAGAGAGAGAGAGAGAGAGAGAAAGGGAGGCAGAGGGAGAGAGAGAGAGAGAGACAGAGAGAGAGAGAGAGGGAGGGAGGCAGAGGGATGGTTAGTGGAGGATAACAACACAGATAATGAGTTGGCTGTCAAAGACCGTTCCTCCTCGTCCTCTTCCTCGTCCTCTTCCTCGTCCTCTTCCTCCTCCTCGTTCGCCTCAACCGGTCCTGTTCCTTAAATCGTTTGAGCGCTGCTTTACCGCTACTGAATATTGCATGAGTGAACCTGTACCTGCACTGTATGTAGGTGTGTGTGTGTGTGTGTGTGTGTCGAGTCTCGCCACTGTTGCTGTTAACAATGCTGAACTACGTCCTCCCTGAGTTTTGCAACGTCCCCCATCATTTCCGACCCTGTAGTTGTGGCTCGTCTGCGGATCCCGGTGTTCTACAAACCCACAAACCCAGAGAACAATACACCCAAGACCCCCAGTTACCACTTTCTAAAAACACCAGCAGAACCTTTTTCCTTTCTGCAAACAACCTCGTTTCTGCCACTAAGCGCTTTGCGCTGCGGCTCCATGTCTTTCTGTGACAGCTGAAAATGGGGTCCGGGGGCTCCGTAAGGTCGGCGTGTTCCTCCCCCAGAAGGCAGGCGACCAGACCAGACCTGGCTCATAGTGAGCTCCAGTAAGAAGCAGGAGGGGTCAGATAGTGGAGATGAAATGGCGCTGATTGGGATCGACATGGAGCTGATTAGAGATGACTTGAACTGACCAGAGATGACTTGGTGCTAACTAGAGATGACTGGAACTGACTAGAGATGACTTGGTGCTAACTAGAGATGACTGGAACTGACTAGAGATGACTTGGAGCTGACTTGGAGCTGACTTGGAGCTGACTAGAGATGACTGGAACTGACCAGAGATGACTGGAGCTGACTTGGAGCCGACTACAGAAGACTGGAGCTGACATGGAGATGACCTGGAGCTGACTAGAGATGACTGGAACTGACTAGAGATGACTTGGAGCCGACTTGAGCAGACATGGATCAGACATGGATCAGACATGGAGCTGACTTGGAACTGACATGGAACTGACTAGAGATGACTGGAGCTGACTTGGAGCCGACTACAGAAGACTGAAGCTGACATGGAGATGACTTGGAGCTGACATGGAGCTGACTTGGAGCTGACATGGAGATGACTTGGAGCTCACTAGATATGACTAGAGATTACTTGAGATGACTTAGAGCTGACTTGAGCTGACATGGATCAGACATGGATCAGACATGGATCAGACATGGAGCTGACTTGGAACTGACTAGAGATGACTGGAGCTAACTAGAGAAGACTGGAACTGACTAGAGATGACTTGGAGCTGACTTGAGCAGACATGGATCAGACATCAGAGTTAACTTGGAACTTACATGGTACTGACTAGAGATGACTTGGAGCTGACTTGAGCAGACATGGATCAGACATAAGAGTTAACTTGGAACTGACATGGAGCTGACTTAGAGATGACCGGAGCTGACTCTTCCCACAGGAACTGTATTAGAATGCAGTCCAGACGGTGTATAAGATATAGAATTTCTCCCGACCTCATTTAGTTGCAGAGTTTTTTTCCATTAGGCGAATGTTTGCTCTGCTTGCTTAACCAAGAGGTAAATAGGTTTTTAAAACCCCCCACTCCTGAATATGTTCACTATGTGTCTTGGGTTTACGAAGAGTGTGTGTGTGTGTGTAAGCGTTAGTGTAAGTGTAGTCAGGGCATCCCTTTCTCTCATGGTGGATCAGTGGAGATACGCTATCTTATGGTTTGTCTGGGGTTTGCAATATATGTGTGTGTAAGATGTGTGTGTGTGTGAATCTGTAAAGATATGCTATCTCATGCTTCGCCCTGGGGTGTGTGTGTAGTGTGCGCGTGTGTGCACACATATGTGTTTAAGCGTGCGAAGCTCCGAAGGAACGACTGCATGATTCAGTAGTTCACCTTGTTGCTGCGAGAAATAGTGCAGAACTTTGTCAAAACTTTCCTTCTCTTGAGGCTCGGAAGCTTCCGGCACTGTGGAGAGGTCTCTCCCCTCCAGTTAGAGTTGCTTACCTTCTATTGCAACATAGCCCACGATGGAGGAGGAAAGAACACACACACACACACACACACCTCGACGCACCACTGTGGTCATGGCTTGGAAGGGCTCGCCAAGGGCAAGTCAGAGAGAAGTGGGAGGCGTAGACCGTCAAAGTACCATGGGGAGAGGCACACACACACACACACACATGCGAGCACACACACATATGCACACGCACACAGATGAGTATCATTTGGCTCAGTCTCACTGGAACAATTAGAAGAAATAGCAAAGGCAGGATGCCTGTCAGCCTGTCCGCACAGAAGAGTAATTACAGAGAACGAGCGAGCGAGAGAGAGAGGACATTCACCACAGTGTAATTAAAGCCTGGAAATTCCCTGATCGTTCATTTAAGGTCTGCCACTCCGAATGAAATCATTCTCGACGAGATATACTTGTGTCTCGTTCACGCACAAATATCCGTTTTACATACTGCGTGTTGCAAAAGGAATCCGTCCGCTGTCGTAGTACAGCATTTCAAATGGCGCATTCAAATTTGGTTCTGTTTGACATGTTAAAATGCTGAAACTTAAATTCAGTTTTTGTAGGATGACATTGACTCATTCTGGGAATGTAGAACCCCAGATACTTTTGCAAGTATGCATATGCCGTCTCTGTGTGTGAGTGTGTGTGTGTGTGTCTTTACTAACTGTTTGTATGCAGGGAAAGGCCACAAGGACGATACATTAAAGGTTGCTTGACCTATAGTTCTGTACACAGACACGCACACACACACATACACACACACACACAAGAGCCATCTGTACTCTGAGCTTTTCTGACAGCTAAACGTATGGAGAGGCCAGACTCATTTCTGTTCTCCTTTTTGTATTCTGTGCTAGTACTAGTCAGGTAATTTTCCTTGACGTCTCAGTACACACACACACACACACACACATACACACACACACAGAGGAAAAGTGTTTCTAGTGGTGCACAGCTGTTGTTGCCAACACCTCATGTTTCACCAACGGGGAATGTTTGTGAGCTGTTGGCCATAGTATGACGTGTTTGTGTGTGTGTGTGTGTTTGTGTGTGTGTGTGTGTTTGTGTGTGCAGTAAGTGCAAGTCACAGTGAGCTAGCTGACCTTAAAATGAGCTGGGATTTGTGTGTTGGTGTGTGTGTTAGTGTGTGTGTCTTTAACTCAGAAAGACTGAAAGTTTAGCCTGCGTGTGCGCGTGTGTGTGTGTGCACGTTTTATACAGATACACTCATACACTTCTATCAATCCACTGTCTTTGAAGAAGTTCAAAGTTGTAACAGACTGTAAGCAAAGATGGAGTCTTTGTTTTGATTTCAACTCGCTTTGTGGAAAAGACATCTCAGAGAGGGTGTCTCTTCATGATGTGAAAAGTTCACTTATTCAGTGTATCTGGGTAGCTTTTTCTTTTTCCTCAAGGCCCGTTGTACAGTTTGCACAACTTCTTTGTGTCTCGGCATGTCTCTGTGTATTTGAAGTCAAAAGCACATCCAGCCGTGGGTTCTGCCGGTGTGTGCCGTGGGACTGGAAGTGCTCCAGTCTTTCGCTTAGTTCGGCTCTACTCAAACCTCCCTCAAACTCTCCTTCTCCCCTTGTCTCTCTCTTATCCTATCTCCTACAAACCTCCTGTGGGTTGTAGGCTGCGTGTGTGTGTGTGTGTGTGTGTGTGTGTGTGTGTGTGTTGTGTGTGTGTGTGTGTGTGAGTGTGTGTGAGAGAGAAGGTGTACAACTTGCATGAGCACACCTTGAGCAGAGTTGATGATGTCACTGTTTCTGTGGGTGGAGGAGCTCCCCATTTGGATTGCCTCTCTATTTCACCTCCCTCTCTCTTTCTCTCTCTCTCTCTCTCCTCTCTCTCTCCTCTCTCTCTCTCTCTCTCTCTCTCTCCCCTCATCCCCTTCCTCTCCCCACACCATCTCTCTTTCTCTATTCTCTCTCTACTTGCTCTCTTTCTCTCAATGCTTTCCACTCTCATGTTTTTCTCTGTCTCTCCTCCAGGTACCGTCTGTTTTGAGCGCAGGCTGGCTGAGCTGGAGGAGGCGGAGGGGGGAGTGGACCGCCTGACCAGGGGCTACCAGTCCTACGGGGTGCAGAGACTGGAGGACAACAGCATGCTGTTCAAAGAGTGGGCCCCCGGGGCCAAGGCCCTGTTCCTGACCGGAGACTTCAGTGGGTAAACACACACATCACACACACATACATACTGATAGCGTATATATACATTGTTTATGCACACAAACACACACACACACAAACCTACTCCTACCATGTATACACTTACACATGCAGATATTCATATACCAAGAATCACACACACATACTGCATGCACACACCTACTCCAAATATGTATACACATACAACAAACAGACACACACACACACCCACTGAAGCATGTTTAATGCTCATACAACCGATATACACGCACACACACACTGTACATACGTGTATGTCCAATCCCACACACACTTGGTCCCTTGCGCTTTTCTGTTGAGACAAATATTAATCTAAATACTGTCTGTTTATTGTTGCCAAGGAAACGGTCTAACCTTTCCCATGTTTGCAGAGGAGACGGCTGAAATGAAAGATTTATTAAGCAGTAATGAAGCGCTTGTTGTCATTACTGTGTGTTTGTACTGCATGCTTCCGACTCTCTCTGTCTCTCTCTGTCTCTCTCTCCCCTGTCTCTCCCTCTATCTCCTCCCTCTCTCTCTCTCTCTCTCTCTCCCTCTGTCTCTCTCTGTCTCTCTCTCTGTCTCTCTCTGTCTCTCTGTCTCTCTGTCTCTCTTTCTCTCTGTCTCCCTGCGTCTCTGTCTCTGTCTCTCTCCCTCTGTCTGTCTCTCTTCTCTCCTCTCTCTCTCCTCTCTCTCTCTCTCCTCTCCTCCCTCTCTCTCTCTCGTCTCTCTCTCTCCTCTCGTCCTCCTCGCTCATCTCTCTACTCTCTCTCTCTCTCTCTCTCTCTCGCTCTCTCAGAGAGCAGCACACACTAGAAGCACCTGCAGGCTAGTTCTTCCTGGTTCTTCTTCTAGTCCGTTCTCCACTCAATATTTCAGTGTTTGATCCAACTCCAAGCAATTCTATTGTGTGTGTGAATGTGTGTGTGTGTGTGTATAATCAGTTGCTTCTCTGTAGGACTGAGCTATCTGTGCATGCCCCCCCCCCACCCCCAGCTCTGATCTCCCTCCAGGAGCGAAACAAGAGGGCTGATGAGATGGAGAGATGGAGGGATGGAGGGACAGAGAGAGGGATGGAGAGAAGCGATAGAAACACACAAAGTGCCCTGTGGGGTTTCGCTCCAGCCGGGCTCTGCGGGAATCGATGACTCCCGTTCTCCCAATCGACCTATCATGAGATAGGAGAACACCATGGCTGGGTTCTAATCCTCTGGTGTCCTACCAGACTCTCGTACATTTCATTTGTACAGAGGGTCTGCGATCGCTCCATTGACAATTGTTAACTTCCTTGAAGGCGGGTATACTCTGTTGAAGTTTGAAACTATTGGATCTGCCCAGAGCCACTCTGGATCTGCCATAACCAATCGCTAGCGTTCACCTTATCCAACTCCTTCACCACTTACAGAGCTAGTGGAAAATCAAACTGTTCCGGAACCCCGTGGGGAGGAGGGCCACAACATCATGGCCACCAACAAAACTCAGCAAGGATTGTTCTTGCTCCGGCTTTAACTGCTGGACATTCAGCAGCGTTGCCACAACGGACCGAATTGCTTCGCTCGTGTCTTTTCTCCGCCGCCATTACTGAACTACCAACTCAAACTAGGGCGCGATATCAACGTCATCGTTCTCTGCCACTCCCTCTGTTCGCTGATTGGAAAAACCGACTAAAACACAGAATTCCCAGACCTAGTACAGAAGCAAATTGAGCGGAAGTACGTAGGAGGGCAGAGCCAGGCTAGTCTTTCTCTCCCCCCTTGTCACCTTTCCTTGTCTCCTTCACTTCCTTAGTTTTCGTTGTCTCCTTCACTTCCTTACTTGTGTAAAATTGGCTCCCTGATTGCCTCAGTAGTGTGTTGGTACTGTGCACGCTCATACGTGATGTCACATCGTGCTAGCCTAGTTGGGTGTCTGCTGCTAGTGCAGAGGACAGCCAAGGGAGGTGAAAAAGGCTATTGAGACACGCCCCTGGATTGCTTATTGGCTGAGTGTTGGCCCTCCTAGCAAACATTTAACCTGCTGGGTGTCATTTCGTCTGACTGCTAACATACACAGGCACACACACTTAATTCTCACCCTCGTTTCAGCACCACCACACACACACACACACATCCACTTACATTTACATGTATTATTATTATTATTTACTCATTTTGCAGACGCTCTTATCCAGAGTGAGTGACAGTAAGTACAGGGACATTCCCCCGAGGCAAGTAGGGTGAAGTGCCTTGCCCAAGGACACAACGTCATTTTGCACGCCAGGAATCGAACCGGCAACCTTCTGCCCGATTCCCTAACAGCTCATCCATCTGACTTCTTAGAACACACAGACACAGACATCTGTGAGTTGTTCAGCTTTAACCCATCACAAGTCCCTGAGCACTGGAGGTGTTGTCGCCCTGTGATACCATCTTGTCCCTTCTCTTTGCCTTCCCCCTCCCTCTCTCTCTCTCTCTCTCTCTCTCGCGTGCACTCTCTCTCTCTCTCTCTCTCTCTCTCTCCCCCACCTCCCCTTCCCTCAAGGCCTCCTCACCTGTCTCTCTCCAGAGAACAAAGATCCTCTCACCTGCCCAGAATTAGAAATTCACAACCTCGGAACAGCACATCATGTGAGCTCTGTGTGTGTCTGTGTGTCTGTGTGTGTGTGTGTGGTGTGTGTGTGAGAGACACGTCATTGTCAGCTTGCTGCCCCAGGCGTGTTATTAAGCTGCGATACTGCAGCCTCAGGCTACTAACACCACCTCTGTCTGCCTAATGGAGCCAGGGGACTGTGTGTGTGTGTGAGTGTGATTGTGTGTATGTGTGTGTGTGTGTGTGTGTGTGTGTGTGTGTGTGGGCAAACAAAGGCCAGTCATGTATCCCACAGCGCATGTGAGAGGGACAAGGAAAGGGTAGGGAAGGGCTGAGTGGAGGTGAGGCAGGGCAGAGAGGGTTTAGGAGACGTGTCCCTGCCGTAGGCTGCCTTCGTCCTTACCTAAGTGTGTGTGTGTGTGTGTGTGAATACAGAGTGACCCCCCCTCAGACTCACCTGAAGAAAATGACACATCCTCACAGCCATGCTGTGGAATGTGTCGCAGAGTCTCCACCGCTGACTTACCCCTGGAACCCACACACACCCACACACACACACACACACACACACACACACACACACACACACACACACACACACACCCACCCTACCCCTCACACCCACCCATAATATCCTTAGCCTCTGGAAAGTTCTTGGGGGTTCCACTGTAGAATTCACCCCCCCCTGTGAGTGTGTGTGTGTGTGTGATGCAGTTCCACCTCAGCATATTAGCTAGTCTTCAGCTCAGCAGTTGGGAACATATTTCAGAGTGTGTTCTGCCTGTTAAGATGCTGCTCTGGACTGTGGAGATACTGCCAGGCCACCCCACTTACAAGTTGCTAGAATGTGTGAGGTGGGTATTTAGGGCTGCGCCACACACACACCCCCTCTTCTGTCGACACGGTCTGTGTGTGTGTGTCTGTTTAAAATGTCACTCTAAGCTAAATGTTGCTCCCGAGCCGGAGACTGGACTCGTTTTATCCCTATTAACCTCTCTCTCTCTCTCTCTCTCTCTCTCTTGCTCGCCCTCTGCATTTCATAACACACCTGTTTTCCCTCTCTCCATCACCCCCCTCTCCCTCCATATGTCTGCCACATTAGGTGTCCTTATCTCTCTTCTCCTCTAATGCACCCTCTCTCGCCCAGCACAGTCTGGTGTCAGGCACAGGTCCAGACTGGGATGAGATTACATTTGGACACGGCCAATATTGTATTCGGCCTCTCTCCCCATCTCCCCCCTCTCCCATTCTCGGTACGCCTCTCTCCTTTCCCCCACCCCCCCTCTCTCCGTCTATCTCTCCATCGCTCCCCCTCCTCTCGTCTCCCTCCGCCTCTCCGTCTCTCTCGACCCCTCCCTCTGTCTCTCTCGCGCTCCGACACTCCCCTTCCCTCCCTCCCTCCCTCCCTCCCTCCCTCCCTCCCTCCCTCCCTCCCCTCCCTCCCTCCCTCCCCTCCCTCCCTCCCTCCCTCCCTCCCTCCCTCCCTCCCTCCCTCCTCATCTCTCCCGTCTTTCTCTCCCTCCCTCGGAATGAGGTGCGGGTGTTTGAAGACATAATGCTCCGCTCCCCCTTCCCACCCGCCCCGCTCCTTTCCCCCGTTCATTTATTCATTCGCTCCCTCCGCTCAGATCCGTGTTACAATGGGCGCCTCTCGCCGAGATGGAGAGAAAAGGAGGAGGGGAGGGGGAGCCTGTGGGGGGGGAGGAAGGGAGGGAGGGAGGTAGAGGAGTAAGATTATCCATGACAAACTGATGTTGCCCCGCGCGCCGGGCGAGAGCGAGGTCAAGCAATCTCCCGGGCTGCCTTTCTCCTGCTCGCCCCGGCTCCAAATGAATTCACTGCTGGAGGAAGTCGCTACAGTAGCAGAGGTGGGGGAGACGCACACACACACACACACACACATTCCTGTTCATAAAGCACGCACACACTTCCTTTCACATGCACTCAAACACACGGGGACACAGCTTTTTCTTTCTTGTTGTCCCGCTCGTCTCTCTGTCTCTGTCTCTGTCTCTGTCTCTGTCTCTGTCTCTGTCTCTCTCTGTCTTTCTGTCTCTCTGTCTCCTCTCTCTCTCTCTCTCTCTCTCTCTCTCTCTCTCTCTCTCTCTCTCTCTCTCTCACCCACCACCACACCCACACCTGCACATACACCACGAATCCCTTTGCCATTTCAGACTTGTAATTCTGGATGTGTAAAAGACTGCCTGTGGGGGCCAGCCTGCTTGTCTAAATGGCCACCAGCTAGTCTTAAACCATCATGGAAGCGCAGAAGACAGAAATCACTCGGTCCAAAAGCTGCAGCAGAGAAATGACCCTGTAATTAACCTGCTGCTCATAGATCGTCTGACTAACTGGAGGGGCTGTTTAGAAACAAAACGCGTCCACCTCGTGAGAAAGCACACACACACACACACACACATGCAAAAAACACACACACACCTGTTTGTGTACACACGGCCATATGCACACACGCATACACACACGGGAGCACACCGGCCCGTATCACACACACACACAGGCGCGCGGGCACACTCGCACACACACACACTTTAGTGGGTCTGACTGATTAGACTTATTGGAGGGCTGAAAGCCGTTTTGCCGTTTGATTACCGCTCCCTTTGTCTGGGTGACGGGATTACTGGGTAGGAAACACCAAGAGCGTTGGTGTGTGTGTTTGTGAGAGAGTGTGTGTGTGTGCGCCTCTATTGAAGTTCAAGTTTCAAGTGTATTTGCCATTTGGAACAGGTGCAGGAACATTTGTGCGGTTCTGATCCTCCTAACCTTCCCTAGCGTCTCTCTAAACCTGTAAACATGACTGGAACACTGAGTGATATGCTATCGCACTTATGAACAATGTATGTCTAATATATCTGAATTTGAGAAATGTAATAACACAAATGAATAATTCACCTAAAAACTGAGGATAAGCTAAGAATACAATCAAACAATAACCTACAGTAGCAGTATGCTTTTATAAGTGGAGTAAAGTGACTTGTTTTGGCTGTTGGGTGAGATGGAGCTTGATGGAGTGCAGTGGGTCCAGCTGGAGCAGGGGAGGGGGGCAGCTAGTCCAGGGGATGGGTGACAGGTGAGGGGTGGCAGGGTGACAGGTGAGGGGTGGCAGGGTGACAGGTGAGGGTGACAGGTGAGGGGTGGCAGGGTGAGGGGTGGCAGGGTGACGGGTGAGGGTGGCAGGGTGACAGGTGAAGGGTGGCAGGGTGACAGGTGACGGTGACAGGTGAGGGGTGGCAGGGTGACAGGTGAGGGTGACAGGTGAGGGGTGGCAGGGTGACAGGTGAGGGGTGGCAGGGTGACAGGTGAGGGTGGCAGGTGAAGGGTATAGTCTGGTAGGGGGCAGGTAGTCCAGGGGATGGGTGGTAGGTGAGGGGTGGCAGGGTGGGGTATAGTCCGGTGGGGGAGGAGATAGATCAGCGAGGGCGTGACTGTGTATCTGTGTGTGTGTGTGTGTATCTGTGTGTGTGTGTGTATGAGAGAGAGAAAGATAGAGAGAGAGTTTATAGGGAGGCCTTTGGTGCAGGAGAGAAGGACGGTTATTCACTGGAGAGGGATTGTTACCATGAACTTTACAAGCTGTGATTGAGGTCATTTGGCCCTGCAGGTCTACAACACAATAGATTTTCTTCAACGATTCCGCCAATGGCGCGTGGGTGGTGCGGGTGGAAGGGGGCGGGTTCTTATAGATACTTTTAAGCGTCCAATTCAAACTGTAATGTTGATGTCACCTCTCTCTCTTCCTATCGCTCTCTCTCTCTCTCTCTTCCTATCTCTCTCTCTCTTCCTCTCTCTCTCTCTCTCTCTCTCTCTCTCTCTCTCTTTCTCTCTCTCTCTTCCTATCGCTATCGCTCTCTCTCTCTCTTCCTATCTCTCTCTCTTCCTATCTCTCTCTCTCTCTTCCAGATGAGTGGAACACCACCTCTCACCCCTACACCAAGAAGGACTTTGGGAAATGGGAGTTGACTCTCCCTCCCGGGCCGGACCAGTCCCCCCCTGTGGAACACCTGTCTGCACTCAAGGTATATTCCTCCTCCTTCCTCCCCCCTCCTTCTCCTCTTCTTCCTCTTCATTCTCCTCCTCCTCCTCCTCCTCCTCTTCCCCCCCCTGTCCTCCTGGTCCATGTCCCCCCCCCCTTTTTCTTCACCTCCTTGCAAATATTTCTCCTCCCCCTCATCTCCTCTCATTCTTCTTCGTCTTCCTCACCGTCTTCTTCCTCCTCCTCCTCCTTTCTTTGGCTTCTGAAAGGAACAAACAATCATATCCCTGCCATGGTGATTAAGTAGGATACAGAATATAAGAAACAAATTATATTTCCAGGGTGGGTTTAGTTGAGTTTTCCCGGTACAGTCAAACCCTTGGCACCCAGCAGAGTTCTAAGAGGGCAACTTAGAAGGGCTGTCGAGACAAACAGTCTCTCTCTGGAGCGTTAGGATGACAGGTCTCAAAGAGTCTTCAAAGCTTTGAGAGATGATCCCCTTAACCAATGCTGAACTGAGCCAGAGGCTAGGACTAACACAAGCTTCTTACTATCCTAGTGTGTGTTGGTGTGTGTGTGTGTGTGTTTCGGTGAGTCAGTGTTTTCTAGCGTGTTTGCTTGTGTCGAACCTGTGTCATTTCTATTCAAGTCAAAACAATCCCCAAATTGCACAGGTGTTCTTTAGCGACTCCGATGTTCCTTAATTGTGTGCGTGTGTATTTGCCTTTACTGTGTCAAATCTGAGTGAGACAATATTTTCTCTTCCTCAATTTAATAGCAACTAACCAAAAAAAGATGTGTCCTTCATTTAGTATCTAGCCCAAGGCCTCTACCTCAAACACTCTCCAACCCTACAGTCCTGTCCCTGGGCCCTGCAGCTAGCTCGGGCTCCAACTGCCAATGAGGATCCAGGATGAAGGATATATCCACCAATCAGGGAACATTAAGGAAGCATAGGGAGAGCTGTTGCTGCCAACCAGTGATCATCATAACACCGCTGTGTTAACACCGCTGGCATTTAAACCAAATTAATCCCAGAAGTGAAAAAAGAGTGTTTCCTCTCCATAGCCGCGAACACGCGGACAAACACGCATATTCACACATGCACGCGCTCACATAGATTCAGGGGGCAGGAGATAATGAATGTGATTTATTTATGATATATCGTTTTGCATCTGTCGGTTACTCCCTGACCTGACGGTCAGTCTGCCTGTCTTTCCATCCATCCATCCATCCATCGTTCCCTCTATCCCTCCATCCCTCTATCCCTCCATCCCTCTATACCTCCAGCCCTCCTTCTATCCATTTATCCTTCCAATCCGTCCATCCCCCCCGTCTCCCTGACTGGCAGGCAGGAGGTCTGGGGGTGGGGGAGGTGTTGGCGGTGAGGAAGCTGAAGGTGTGGAAGGGGGTAGGAGGGGGTCTGAGAGGTGAGCGGTAATTGGCTGTCACACAGAGCTTCCCCCCCCCTAAGTTGGCAAACAGGATTTAGCAGCGGAGGGCGGGGGGGGGCAGGGCTCGGGATCAGGGGTGCGTTGAGCTGTGTGCTCTGAGCCGCCGCCGTAAGTGTGTGTGCTTACCCTGCGTCCGCCCCCCCACTGACCCCGACCCAAACCCCAACCCCTAACCCCCACTCTCTGTTTCTGTATTTGGGATCTCTCTCTCTCTTTCTCTCACTTTCGTCTCTCTAGCTCTCTAGCTCTTTGCTCTAGCTCTCTCGATCGCTCTAGCTATCTCTCTACTCTAGCGATCTCTACTATTCTCTCACTCTCTCTCTCTCACTATCTCATCTCTCTCTCTCTCTCTCATCTCTCTCTCTCTCTCTCTCTCTCTCTAGCGCTCTCGCTCTCTCTGTTTCCCTCTCTGTCCCTCTCTCTCTCCTCCCTCTCTTTCTCTCTCTCTCTCCCTCCTTCTCTCACACTCCCTCTCTCCCCCGTTAGGGTCCAACTCTACCACTCTTGGTCATGTTCACTCTTGGTCAGAGCCACTGACTGTCTTTCTGTCTTCTGGTCTGCCTTTGTCAGTCAGTCAAAGAGGAAGAGTAGAATGTGAGAGAGATAGACAGACAAAGAGAGAGACAGACAGACAGACAGACAGACAGATAAAGAGAGAGAGGAAAGACAGAAAAGAGAGAAATGTCAAAAACCTGCAGGTTATTTTCCAAATCAGCAATATCTGTACCTCAGGCATTATGATGTTGGTGAGTATCATGGCACATGACTGACAGAAGGTGAACATGCACACACACACACACACACACACACACACACACACACACACACACACACACACACACACACACACATCACAAACACATACATACACACATAAATACACACGCTCACCATTAAATCATTCATGAGCCTCTCTGTCTCACTTCTCGCAAAATCAATGTAATGAATTCAACCCGGCTTCTCCGCTGCTCTCGGGCCCCTGCGTGGTGTGTGTGTGTTTGCGTCAGCGTGCGTGCACGCGTGTGTGTGTGTGTTTGCGATGGCGTGCGGACGCGTCTTTTCGGAGCGCGGGCGTGCGTTTGCGATTCCGTGTGTATGGATCGGCACGCGTGCGTGCGCGTCGTTCGGGGAAGCGCGGCCCCTGTACGCCCCTGGCGGCGCGGCATCACCTCAAGAAAACACCGCGAAAATCAAACGCCTTTCGACGCTTAATAATGGATGAGGCCGCGGGCGTGCATGGTGTTTACGGAGTTTGCGAACTCCGGCAGCGAAGCGAGGGCAGACCCTTCGCGAGACTGCCGGGCTATCTACCATGCTGTTTGGTGATCCCCCCCCTGACCAACCTCATCCCCCCCTCCCCCACCCACCCACCCTCCTCCCCTCCCCCATTCCCCTCTCCACCGAAAAACGTCTCGAACTTCAAGAGCGCCCGTGGAGGAGAGGAGTGGGGGGTGGGGGGGTGTGATAGCCCGGGGGCGACAGGGGGATAGGAGGCGTTTGTTTTCCTGTCTTTATTTCGGAGAGGTGTTTCGTGGAGAGGTGTTCTTTTGAAGTGTTTGCGTGCGTGTCTGGGGCATTGTGGAGGTGCGCTGGAGAGGCGGCGAGAGGGGAAGAGTGAGTGCATTCGGAGGGTTCAATGCCATCACCTCGTACGTGATAAGCGAGAGGAGGGGAGCGAGAAGCTTGGACCTCCGAAAGTTCTCTTTTCTTCTCCCCCTCCGAGCTCTCAAAGGTCAGGGTAGAATAATGGCAGGCACTGGTAGAATAATTACACCCCCCACACACACCATGTGTGGAGCGAGTTGTGTTCTCTCTCTCTCTCTCTCTGTCTCTCTGTCTCTCTCTCTCTCTCTCGTCTCTCATGGCCATTGCTCAGATTTCAGACGGTGGAAGTCTCCACCCTCCCCTCCCCCTCACCTTTCTTCCCCCCCCACTCCTCTCCATGCCACCCTTCTACCCCCCTCTCTGCCTATCATCCCTCTCAACCCCGCCTTACCAAGACCGCCCTAATCACAGCTGAAGTCCATCAGTCTGAGGAGAAAGAGAGAGAGAGAGAGAGAGAGAGAGAGGGGGGAGAGAGGGAGAGGAAAAAGGGCGAGAGTGAAGAGGAGAGAGAGAGAGAACATGGAGTGAAGAGAGAGAGAGAGGGAGTGACTGGATGCAGCAGGTGACTGATGGGAGGGATGAGCCGACTGGGGTGATGGACAGATAAACGGGAGGATGGATGGGAGGAGGGAGGGATGACCTTTGGGAATGTCATGCTTGGCCCTGCGCAGCACTCAGTCTGAACCCTCAAATCACAGTGACGGCCCAGTGACGGCTCTCCCTCTGAGAATGGCTTCTCTTCAAACCCTTCTTCCTGTATTTGACCCAATCAGCTGGTGGTGCTGACAGCAGAGGGGGAGGAGCTGTTCCGGATATCTCCGTGGGCCAAGTACGTCACCAAGACCCCGGACTCCAACACCTATGGCTGGGTGCACTGGGACCCCGCGGAGCCCTTTCCTGGTATGACCTGTGTTTGTGTGTGTGTGTGTTTACCCCTCTCGAAACCAACAGTGTTTGGCAGGCGTGAACAATTCATGACATTTCAAAACCTCCGTAGTTAATTGTGTTTATTCTGAGGATGTACTTGGATAGCGTTCTGTGTAAGATGATGGCGTTGATGGTGGTGGTGATGGTGACGATGAGTGCTGATGAGATGGATGATGATAATGTTGACAAGGATAATGACATCAGCAACCGTGGATGAGGATGGTCAGGATGAGGAAGATGATGGTCAGGATGAGGATGAGGACGAAGATGATGAGGATGGTCAGGATGAGGAAGATGACGGTCAGGATTATGATAATGATGGTCAGGATGATGATGGTCAGGATGATGATGGTCAGGATGATGATGGTCAGGATGATGATGGTCAGGATGATGATGGTTAGGATAATGATGGTCAGGATGATGGTCAGGATGATGATAATGATGGTCAGGATGATGGTCAGGATGATGATGGTCAGGATGATGATGGTCAGGATGATGATGGTCAGGATGATGATGGTTAGGATAATGATGGTCAGGATGATGATGGTCAGGATGATGATGGTCAGGATGATTGTTCTCCTGGCTGACTCTCAGACTCTTGTCTTTTATTTAGCTAACATCTGGCTATTATACACGGCTCCATCTCTCTCTCTCTCTCTCTCCACTCTCTCTCTCTCTCTCTCTGTCTCTCTCTCTCTTTCTGGGGCCGAACCCAGCTCACCTCTTTCTGGAAAGATGAACCTTGTTTTCCCCCTTAGCCACATGTCTCTCTCAGATGTTCTCTTGATGCTCTGCCTCCCCCCGCTCTCTCTTCATCTTCTCTCTCTCCCTTCTTCTCATCGCTCATATTTTTCTCTCTCTGGAACAAAACACAATTCTTTTGGACAATATGATCTCCACTCTCTTATGTCCGTCACCTCCTACCTTTCTCTTTCCTCTCTTTTCTCTCCACTTTTATCCCCTTCTCTCGTCTCCTCCCTCCTTCTCTCGCATTCTCTCCCCTCCTCTACTCCCTCTACTCCTCTCCTTTTCCTCTCCCCGCCCCTCCTCGTTTCTCCTCCTCTCCTTCAGTACCAGCACTCTTCTCCAAAGCGTCCTCGTTCTCTGAGGATCTACGAGGCCCACGTGGGCGTGGCCTCTCCGGAACCAGAGGTCGCCACCTACGACAACTTCACCACCAACGTGCTGCCCCGCATCAAGGACCTAGGTGAGGCCTGCGCGCTCGTGTGCGTGTGTGGGCGCGCGCTCGCCCTTTAACGTGTGTGTGCGTTTGCATGCGTCCATTTGTATGCGCGCCCATGCGAGCCTATGTACGGGTGTGAATGCACAGCGTGTGTGCGATGAAACCCCCGGGAGAGGACAGAGAAGGATGTCTGTACATGTGTCGGTCAGGTGGACTGTTCAGATGCAGGTCATCACATCATTGTGGCCCATTTAAGATCGAGAACCCAACCACATAACAACCTCAACTGAAGGTTACCTCCTTAAAAACGGGAAATACGCAGGTTCCAAATTGCCTTTTTTATCCCCCTTTTTTTAGTTACCTGGCAACCGGCGAGAGCTTCAGCAAAGCACGGCAGCCAGCAATGATGATGATTATGATGTACAAAGAGTAATGGAATTATGTAATTGTAATGGAGTTGTGCAAGCTCCGGTACAGGAGTGTTCTGGATCTCTTCTCTCGACTGACTTCCTGTTGTATACCCAGGTCCTTGTGCACCAATCAGAGATACATTAGAGCTAATGTTGGTCGAGGAGCTCTCTGTGTGTGTGTGTGTGTGTGTGTGTGTCCTCGTCCTCAAAAACCTTTCACCGATGTTTTCAAGGCATCTATGTATATTAGCTACTGGGCATCCATGTCTCGTCTTGGTATAGAACAGGCAGGGGAAATTGGTTTTCAGAGACAAAGAATGACAAAAGTTTTGTTTTGTTTTTCAAATGTTTTTCTTTTCAGAGTTGTCTTCAGTGGAGAAGTACTTTTAATTGAGCGTTTGCCTGTTGACAGGTTTGTCGTTTGACGGCTGCCTGATAAATACTTTTTGACAAGCGGGTCAGCCATCTGATTTGATTGGATTGTGTCTGCATGTGTGTGTGTGTGTGTGTGTTGAGGTGGCGTTGGAGTGGAGGGTAGTCTTTATAAGAGGGTGTGTTGTTTGTCACAAAATAGTCTGTCTCGCTCTGGTAGAATAATTACCTACACACACACAATGTGTGGGGGGAGTTGTTTTTTTACTCTCTCTCTCTCTCTCTCTCTCTCTCTCTCTCTCTCTCTCTCTCTCTCTCTCACCCTCACCGTCTCTCTCTCACACACACATACACACACACAGACGTGATTCGCCTCGGCGGAAAACAAATTAGAAAAACACAGCGCTCTCCAAACTCTTCAACCTTCTCTTTTGCAAAAAAGAAAAATCGGGATCTTAATTACATGTAGCGTTAAGATGACGAGGACCCTCGTTTTGTTTTCCAGTTTGCACTCCGCCGGCCAAACTTTTTCTTCCGTGGCAAACTTCGCGCTGGACCTTCAAGGCTTAAGATATCTTAAACAAATCGGACTAAATGAAGAAGCAATCCGCGAGTTCCTTTTACTCACGGAAGGGCGTGCCTTTCATGTGGAGCTGCATCAGGGGCTAAAGTGAGATTGTGTATTTCTGTAATAGAGAAAAACATCCTCCAAACCAGGAAGGCACCAGCGGAACTTTGATCAAGCCTCCAGACTTCAGAGAGAGAGAGCGGTAAAACTCCATGAGTGTGTTCCAGTCTGCGGTATTTGGGTTAACTCTCTCTGCCAGGCTGTTTACACCAGCAGAGACTCCACCTCCCTC
This sequence comes from Mallotus villosus, assembly GCA_903064625.1. Classification (NCBI taxonomy): domain Eukaryota; kingdom Metazoa; phylum Chordata; class Actinopteri; order Osmeriformes; family Salangidae; genus Mallotus; species Mallotus villosus. The sequence continues at coordinate 76,523 of CAEFZP010001311.1, read as the reverse complement.
CCCTCCACCCCTCCCGGTGATGAGGTCGGGAAACAAGAAGATGAGAGAAAGAGATGAGAGGGTGAGAAGGCCAGAGAGAGAAAGAGAGAGAGAAGTGGAGGGAAAATAGGTGTAGAAATCACAGCAGCCCCCCTCTCCACACACCCCAATCCTGAGTGTAGACTACTGTAACCCAGAGGACCTTTACACAGAGAAACACAGAGAGAAACAGAGAGAGAAACACAGAGAGAAACAGAGAGAGAGAAACAGAGATAGAGAAACAGAGAGAGAGAAACAGAGAAAGAGAAACAGAGAGAGAGAAACAGAGAGAGAGAAACAGAGAGAGAGAAACAGAGAGAGAGACAGAGAGAGAAACAGAGAGAGAGTAACAGAGAGAGAGAAACAGAGAGAGAAACAGAGAAGCAGAGACGAGAGAGAGACAAGTGAGAAAGAGAGAGAGAGAGGAGAGAGAAACAGATAGAGAGAAACAGAGAAAGAAACAGAGAGAAACAGAGAGAGACTGACAGACAAGAGAGAGAGAAACAGAGAGAGAGCAGGGAAACATTTGCATTACATTTGCATTTTAGTCATTTAGCAGACGCTCTTATCCAGAGCCACTCACATTAAGTACAGGGACATTCTCCCCGAGGCAAGTAGGGTGAAGTGCCTTGCCCGAGGACACAACGTCATTTTGGCACGGCCAGGAATCGACCAGGAGCCCGATTACCTAACCGCTCAGCCACCTGAAACACACCTATTCTCGATGTTAAAGGAAACTTTCCAGGGAGGGGGGATGTGGGGCGCTGTTGGCTGGTAGGTGGATGCCTGTGGATGCCTGAACCACACACCCCCACCAACCCTGCCCTCCCTCTACCCCAATCAACACACACACTCACACCTACCCCCCCACCCTCCAGCACTGATCCCCTGTGCGCTAGATCAGTAGGCTTGGGCTGGCACTAAAGACCACGATAAGGCGGACTGGAGGACACTGACCGGCACACACACACACACACTGATGGAGAGAGAGAGAGAGAGAGAGAGGGCCTTGAAGGAAGCAGTAAGCCCCCAGGGTCTCTGTGGGGAGTCGGCTCTGACAGAGAGCGATTTTCGAGTGGATGCCCTCTCTCTCCTCTCTTTCTTGTTTCTCGCATCTTGCCCTCTCTCTTCATGCCCCTCTCCAAGGTCCTGGAGCGCCGCACCCACTTGACCTGCTGCAATCAGGAGGAAATATCCCAACACACACAGACACTCGCTCACACACACTTAGCTGCTCTCCAGTAGATCCTGATGTGTGTGTGTGTGTGTGTGTTCTCTCTCCAGGTTATAACTGTATCCAGTTGATGGCCGTCATGGAGCATGCCTACTACGCCAGCTTCGGTTACCAGGTTACGAACTTCTTTGCCGCGTCCAGGTAAGACGGCGCCGCCACGCCAGCACTGCGCCTCTTCGAGCTCTTCACTTTCTTTCCTCTGCAATTCGGTCGGGTCCATTCGCCTAGCTCTACCCTTAACCCTAATGAGGACAGCAAACTCTGGGTCCGGTGTCAGTTCATCAATTCCGAAAGTTAGTTTAAAATGCCATGATTGAAGAACATTCACCCACGAGGAACACATCGTTTGTTAATATGTAGACTAGGCGGTCACACCCTGACCCAGATAAAACCTAATAGCCCATTAGCTATTATTAGCTTCTCCCACTCTCTCCCTCTGTCTGTCCCCCTCTCCTCTCGTCCTCCTCTCCTCTCGTCCTCCTCTTCTCTCTCCTCCCCTCTCCATTTCCTGCCCTCTCTCTTTCTCAACGTCTTCTCACTTTTTTCTCCCCTCTGCTGTTCACCCAACCCCCCACTCCCTTTCTGTCTCTCTCGTTTTCCTTTCTCAACATCTCCTCCGTTCTCCTCCCGTCTTCCTCTCCGCCTCCCCTCTTCCTCTCCCTCTTCTTTCGAAGAGAGCCACGGAGAGAGAGAGGTGCGGGGCGCTGATGTAGAAGGCAGGAGAGGGAAAGGAGGAGAGAGGGATGGAGGCCGTGGCGGAGAACAAAGAGAGAGAGAAGGAAGGAGGGATGGGGGGGGAGGATGGAGGCGTTCAGGAGGAGAGTAGAGAATGCCGGCACCTGGGTGACCCGTGTGTGAGCAGATCAATGATACGTCTGTGACTCTACACACACACACACACACACACACACACAGGCACAGGCACAGGCACCGCGCGGCCACACAAATACAGAACGAGCTCCGTGAGCCAAGTCTAATTACATTGTTATTGGTCTAACCAGAGAGCTAGCAGCTTTCTAATTGGCAATTATCCCAGGGTCACTGTTCTTATCGGGTGACCCCCTCAAGTCTCCATCCCACGCCTCGCTCTCCTCCGCCAGCGGAGAAAGAAAAGCAAAAAGGCCCCCCACAAAAAAAAGAGGAAGAGAGGGATTTATTCCGCCTGCCTTCTTCCTGGCTCAGCTGCTCGCGGAAGCTGTAGTTTATTTATTGTAGTTTCTATTTAAAAGCAGCGCTCGGCCGAGAGATGGGACAGTAACTAAATGCTTTTCATTTTGTGTCAGCGTTAAGGGATTGTTCGGGCAGCGCTTGGCCCGGCAAGCCGGGCGCGAGAGCCAGACCCCTAGTAAATCACCCTAACTGAAACACACACACACACCACTCCACATGCACGGAGACTCTGAAACACACACCGCATCACACACACGCACAGACACTCTGAAACACACACACACACGCAGAGAGACACCGAAACGCGCACGCACACACATGCACATTGGGAGCCCCCTAAATCATGCTGAGCGAATCTGACAGGGTGGCTAATCTGACTGTAAACACATTTACAGTTAATCCTGGACTAGACGAGGGCCAGATAAATAATAATAAGAACGCGGGGAGGAGAGAGTGCTCATGGAGACTGTTACGGAGGGAGAGCCGGGCGGACCGCCTCTCGCTCTAATCCAAAACGACACACACACACACACACACACACTGGAATACGCACACACTCTGCAATACCCACACACACTGGAATACGCACACACAGAGAAACACGCGCGCGCACACACAAACAATTTTTCTAATACTCAGCGGGCATTTTTATTTGTGTTCTGCCCTGCCAACTCATCCTACATAGACGGTAAGACACACACACTCGCGTGCCCACACACACACACACACACACACACAGGGTTGTTATTTGTGTGCTCTTCAGATTTGCTCCTATCCTACTCACATTCACCAACACACACGCCATCACGCCAGAGGTTTTTATTTGTGTGCTTTTCAGACTTGCTGCTGTCCTACACACACACACACACACACACACACACACTCAGTCTCAGTTATAGGACCATTAGTCGGGTTGTTTTTGTCATGAAATATGTGGTCGCCGCTGCCAGTAATAGCGATCGATCATGAGTGAAAAGGCATGACGCCATTCAAAGTGTGTGTGTGTGCAGGCACTATGTGTGTGCCTGCGTACTGTAGGTTTACTTAGGAGGAGAAGAAGAGAAAGAAAAAACGGGAACCAATTGAAAAGTGAAGTGGTTCAGGTTAGCACAGAAAGAGAGGGAGAGAAATAGAGGAACGAGGGAGAGAGAGAGTGGACGGAGTGTCGGCCAGTGGGGTCAGGGCTACCGAGGGTTAATGGCTTTTCCTGGCCACGTTTCCCCGATGCTTTTCGTGTTGCGCGAAAGGCAACGGTGAAGGCATGAGATAGATTGGGTTGAAGTATCTGGTTGAACAGTCTGATGGGACTGTCTACCGTAGAGTCTCTGCTCTCTAGTCTGGCAGGTGCTCAAACGCGTACACACACGCACAGAGAACAGATACACACACACACAGAACAGACATATACACACAGAACACACACACACATATGCACAGTACATACCCACAGACAGTCACACACACACACACACACCAGCAGGCAGCCAGGGAAACACAAACACACACCCAAACGCAGACACTAACACACATGAGCATATACATGCAGGACAGAATGAAGTCCCTTTCTAGATCTATGCTGGGGTTTCCTCAGTGCGTGTTCTCCGCCCAAGCCAATAGTGCACACGCACAGTCGCACACCCACACACACACACACACACACACGAGTGCAAACATACGTTGGCATACGAACATGCTGTTCTGTCTTGTCACGTCAGTTGTCCTTTTGCACCAGTGTAGTACTGTCATAACTTTATTAACACTGTTAGAATATATCGTCTGCTGTTTGGATAAAAGCATCTGGGTTGTGTACAAACACATACGCACATAGGCCCGCTGTTGTGTGCTAACATCTGTTTGACAGCTACCTTTGTGTAAACAAGTCATTCATAGAATGTATAGAATAGAATGTATAGAATATAGAATGTATAGAATGGAACAGTTTTGCTTGTGGAACATGAGGTTTCATGTCAAGGTCAAGGAAAGGTCCAAGTTCATTTATATAGCACAATTCATACACCGTGGTCATTCAATGGGCTTCACATACATAAATACACAATGGCAATACAATGTGCTTCAAAATGTAACCATATAGTACTACACACACTGGTCTCTCTCTCTCTCTCTCTCTCTCTCTCTCTCACTCAGTCAGTCAGTCAGTCAGTCAGTCAGTCAGTCAGTCAGTCACACACACATGGATGTCACAAACAGTTTAGGGGTAGTACACTCACAGGTCTTACACACAGATCACACATACAGGTCAGGGATAGTTAGTACACACACAAACGCACACACATCTGGCGTAGCACACACGGGTCACACACACACACATGGGGGCAAGAAACCTCACTAAACAAAGCAGCTAAACCTTAATCCCTGCACCTTTCTCTGAACGAGAGCCAGTACAGTACAGTGAAGGACGGTAAAGTATACGACAGTAAAGTACTGTACAGTACAGTAGAGTGAATTACAGGACAGTACAGTACAGTGAAGTAGGCTACAGTAAAGTATAGTATAGTACAGTACATTAAAATACAGATGAGTACAGTAAAATAATAGTACAGCAAAGTGCAGTACTGTGCAGTACAGATGAGCACAGGATAGTACAGTACAATAAAGTACCACGCAGTACAGTGTAATACAATACAGAACAGTACAAATGAGTACAGTACAGGTGTTTTATGCCCAAACCACGACAGGAAGTGACACGTTTTTTCCCCCTCCTCTCCCTCCCAGTCGTTTCGGCACCCCCGAGGATCTGAAGAGGTTGGTGGACACCGCCCACTCGCTGGGGATCACCGTGCTGTTGGACGTGGTCCATAGCCACGCCTCCAGCAACACGGCCGATGGGCTGAACCACTTCGACGGGACCGACTCCTGCTTCTTCCACTCTGGGGCCCGGGGGGAGCATGCTCAGTGGGGCTCGCGCCTCTTCAACTACAGCAGGTACACACACACTCAGATACACACTTAGATACACACACACACACACTCAGATACACACACACACACACACACACTCAGATACACACACACACACTCAGATACACACACACACACACACACTCAGATACACACTTAGACACACACACACACACACACACACACACATAGATACACACACGGAGATACAGATACAGGGAAGGAGGTAAAGGGGGAGGGAGGGAGGGAGGAGAAGAGTGTGCGAAGGCTGGGCCCCAAGCCTTAAATGTCACGGGGAACGCCGTGTGAATGGGAAATACAGCAGCCCGGGCGCCAGACGCTGTAATTTGCCAGGCAGAATAGCCGTGATTCAGCGGCCACTCCCGAGCGCCGCTTCAGACCCGCTGTTACGGAGCCGTCCGAAGGGCGCTTCAGCCGCTCTGCCGGAGATTGCCGTGGGCAGGGAGAGGGAGAGGGAGAGGGAGAGGGAGAGGGAGAGGGAGAGGGAGAGGGAGAGGGAGAGGGAGAGGGAGAGGGAGAGGGAGAGGGAGAGGGACGAGGGAGAGTGGGAGACGGGAGAGGGAGAGGCGCGTTTGAGATCGGGAGAGGGAGAGTGGGAGAGGGAGAGGGCGAGAGGGGAGTAGGGGGGGAGTGACGGGGAGTGAGGGGAGACAAGAGGGGGGTGTTATAAAGAAAGTTCAATGCCACAACAGTGCATCGAGGGGCCAATGCTGCCCCTGTTAAACACCGTAGTTTGAAGGGGCTGGTGGGTGTCGGGGGCGGAGTGGGGGGGACGGGGACTGTTGCTATGGGCACTAAGGGGAGTAAAGTACCCTTCTTCAGTCCAAGCTTCAGCCCAGTGTTCATCCCCTCTTGTTCACAGCCAAGCTCCTGCACCCTACTACTGAAGCCCTCAGAAGTGGGGAAACTCTTATTATTTATTTGGCGCCTCGAGACATCCAGCAACATCCAGAATCCAATCTGATATATCAAACCAACATGAACAAAATGTCATCAATAAATAACAGGCCGGGACCTGGTAATACTGTAGGACACAATAGAGGCTGTGTTGAAGAATAAACCGTATGATCTCAAGGTTTGGATAAGGAGCAGGTGGAAAGTGTTGAACCAAGCTCCGGGGGGGTTCGTGTGTTGGTTTTGATGCTTTGGGGTTGTGAGTTGAGGCCCAGATCTTGGAGAGAATGGGACCTGAAGAGATGGATGAAGCTACTGGTTCTTCTTCTCTAGTGCTTTATGGTTTCTCACAAAAGCCCCTAGCTAGAGACTAGTCCTAGAGACTAGCCCCAGCATTAGGAACTATCCTAGACATTGGCCCTAGAGCCCTAAAGACCTAGCCCTAATGTTAGAAACTAACCCTAGACACAGACCACAGAGCCCTAGCGCTGGGAATTAGCTCTGGAGGTTACCCCTAGATTTAGGCATTAACCCTAATCTCCAACCCTAAACATTAGCCTTAGCTCTAGACATTAGCCTTAGCTCTAAACATTAGCCTTAGCTCTAGACATTAGCCTTAGCCCTAAACAATAGCCTTAGCTCTAAACAATAGCCTTAGCTCTAAACGTTAGCCTTAGCTCTAGACATTAGCCTTAGCCCAAGAGACCGCCCTGTATGTGTTTAAACTGGACTCTGATTTAGATTATGCAAATGCCCTGTCCAAACATTCAGTCTGCTCCATTAGATAGCAGAGAACAATGAGACATGAAGAGAAAAAAGTGCATTTCAAAGCTCCAGCTCTGGACGTTTATGCATTTATTTATCTGGCCCTGTTTTGATTTGTTAATTGCCGTTTCCTATTGGCGTTTGAAGGCTTTGTTATGTTTGTGTTGTCCCTTGGGTGTTTGTCTGGGCCAATTATGGACACGACTCTCGGGAACTAGTGGATGAGGCGGAGGGACGCGCGACGCGACCATCTCTCTTTGAGGCTTTTCATCTTTTGGTTGCGGTTGTTGTCGATGGGTCTGTGCGTGTGCGTGCACATTGGTGTGTGAGACGTGTGTGTGTGTGAGTGCGCGCTTTCAAAAATGAGGTGGCCTCATTTACGGAGTTTTCCACAGCGGACAAGGAAGAGACGGTCTATATCTCTTTCAATTATACTCTCTCTCTCTCTCTCTCTCTCTCTCTCTCTCTCTCTCTCTCGTTCTGTTCCTCTCGCCCTCGGTCTGCTCTCCGATACAATTTCTCTTTCCGTCCGTTCCCCATCACTCCGTCTGTCTCTCCCACTCCATCATTCGGTTCCCTCTCTTCTCTCTCAATCTCTCTTTCAATCACTCTGGTGTATGTCCCGTTTTGGCTTCACCTCGGACAAACCGCACACACACACACACACACACACACACACACACACACCTGCTCTCCATGGCAACATCGGGTGCACACAACACTGCCGACATCCCGGTATTGCTTTGAGACATTTCTGACCTTCCAGCTGGGCAGTGTTGTCGAGACAATACCCAATGCATGGCTTGTGGTACACTGATTTTCGCGTGCAGGGTTTTATCAACTGCATAAATTTAACACTGCTCACTACACACAACACACAAACGCACTCCTATACGTACACCCCCCTACCCGCGCGCACACACAACATATTTTAGTCTGTCACCTTGGACTGTTCCGCTGGGCGTTGATGGATATGCCTCAGGATAAGCCTGTGACATGGCCCGGAGCGGTAAGCTCTGACGAGGAGATCAAACACAGCCCTCAACTCTGACCCGGCCATGCCCTGTCCTCCTGGTCATGGACTTGAACCCAAGCGCATTCACGCACACGCACACACACACAAACACACACCCTCGCACGCGCAAGCACACACGAGTACACAGTTCCAACCTAGCAATAGTTGGGGGAGATCGGAGCTCTAGCGTCGAGCATGACCACAGTTGTTTTGTTTTTCTTTGGATAGGGTCAGGGTTTGCTCGAGCTAGGCTTAGGCATTTCTTGTTGGACATGTGTAGCCAATGTGAATTGGCTGAACTCATTCCTCAAGTGTGTATACAGAGCACCCACGCTAGCGAATCGATTCGCTTTTCGTTGGCTGGTAGAGGTCGCGCTTGCAGAGTTGAAGGTGTCGAGTTCGAGTCCGGGTGTGGGCAGGATCGCCAACCACGTCTGTCGCACTTGTATTCATTTAGCAGACGCTTTCATTCATAGCACACTGTACAAAAGTCCATGTATCAAGGGAACCTTTACAAAATAAAGTGCCGAAAGTGCACGGTGCAACGACGTTATATCTCCAATACAGCCTTTGTGCATCACCCCCAAAAAAGTCCATTCTGCGGAGACCACAGGCAAGTGATACACAGATGAGTGCGACGTGTTGGAGCCCAGGTAGAGAGACAAGAGCTCTCTTCGGAGCTTGTGGGAAGACGGGCGGGGGGGGCTGAGAGGAGTGTAGCTCATCGGTTTCTTCCACCACCGAGGAGGAAGGATGCAGGGGGCAGCACAGCGTGGACTCACTTTGAAAACGGAGGATTCACTATCCAGACAGGGGCTCTGAAAACGTTGAAAACACATTTTGGATTTCTCTGTTCCCCTCAGCTCTCTGTCTCCGGCTACGTTGTAAATGTGTGTGTGTGTGTTAGAGTGTGCTTACGCACCTGTGTAATTACGTACGTTTGCACATTTGTCGCCACTGTAGAACCATTCGCAGCATTATCATTGGTCCGTATGATCCGACTGCCAAGGCTAAAACCAAACAAAATAACTCATTATAGCCTCAATTAAGTCCGCCCATCAACCCCTATCGCCCCGACGACCATGAGAGAGTGAAGAACCCGGAACAGATCGAAAACCTTTTATTTTTGACGCATATATACATGCATATTTCGTTTTTAATGATACACCTGTACTTCTTTTTTCACTTCCCGTAACTCCAGGCATCGTCAGCCTGCCGTTGTGCTCGGTATCTCAGATTCGCTCCACCCCCCCTCCCCCCGGCCCTCCCAGCCCGTATCTCCAATACCTGCTTCCTCGCCAGGTCGCCCCGAGCCGTCGGGCTGCGGCGTGTGGGCGCGTCGAAACGCCGTCTCTCAGCGTGGCGTTCCGAGAGAACGTCTGCCGAGCTGAGAGCGCGCTAGTTCAGAGGAAAAGGGCTTCAGTTCCTCGGCCACGACTCGGCTGTTCACAAACAACAACAGCCGTAACAAAGCACAGGGAGGAAGCGCACAACTTGTTGTTGACTGCAATTAGGTAGACCTTAATCACTTTGGAGCGGTAAGCGCGCGTACGCGTTTCTGTGTGTGCGCGTCTGTGTGTGTGCGTCTGCCTAAAGTCATGTGTTTGCGCGCTAACAGTGACAAAGAGGCCTTGTTATGAGAAGTAAATTGCGGCAGCATGCAGTCTGTCACTTCAGATTGATTGTTTGTGTCAGCGTGCGTTTGTGTGTGTGCACACGCGTGTATATGTGTTTGTGTGTGTACGCCTGTGTGTGTGAACGTGTGTGTGTGTGTGTGTGTGTGTGCGTGCGTCCGTGCATGCGGGCCTCGGGGCTTTAGGATGTATGCTGCTGGATGCGTTTGATTTTAATTGGAGCTTTCTAATGAGAGGGTCATCTTTCTTCAGTTTACCCTAGAGATGGGTGGAGGTGGGAGGAGAACCAGAGAAAGAGAAAGGGACTTGATAGGGAGCTTTAGAAAAGGGAGAGAGGGAGAGAACAGAGGGAGAGAGGGAGATGGTGAGAGGGAGCGAGAGAGGGGGGTGTTGTAGCTTCTTAGGGAACAAAAGAACGAACGACGCAGCACACATGATAAAAAGAGAGAGAGAGAGAATAAGAGAGACAGGGAGAGAGAGGGAGAGAGACAGGGAGAAAGAGAAACCATAAAAGTGATTGAGCACCAGACTATGGGAAGAGAGAGATCTCAGCTGTGATTTGAGGTAGTGGGATCACAGGTCTGCTGCATATCTTCACAACGGCTCCTGAGGCCTATATTACTATTACATCCCTACTTCATCACTAGTACATCACAGGTACATCCCTACTACATCACCTCTACATCACAGGTACATCCCTGCTACATCACCTCTACATCACAGGTACATCCCTACTACATCACTAGTACATCACAGGTACATCCCTACTACATCACTAGTACATCACAGGTACATCCCTGCTACATCACTAGTACATCACAGGTACATCCCTGCTACATCACTAGTACATCACAGGTACATCCCTGCTACATCACTAGTACATCACAGGTACATCCCTACTACATCACCTCTACATCACTGCTACATCACCGCTACATCACCTGTACATCACTAGTACATCACTGTTACATCACTGCTACATCACTGCTACTCTGCACATCACTGCTACCTCACTGCTACATCACAAGTACATCACTGCTACATCACTGCTATATCACTACGTCACTGCTACGTCACTACTGCATCACTGCTACATCACTGCTACTCTGCTCCAACACTGTTCCATCACTACACCAGTGATGAGCCCAGGAGAGTACAGAACAATATGTCTCTCTGGGGAGCACACTGACACAGTCTTCCACACACCCTCGGGTGCACACACACACACACACACATTCTTAGTATTACTTGGAAGTGCCATCTTGTCTGTTCTGTGAACCCTCACATCTTCTACTAAAAAGATTTCTTGTCTGTAAGTGTCAAGTGTCTTTGCACATCTCTTAACGGCACAAAACGGTGAACTGGGATCTCTGGTGAATGAAGAGATGGCAAAGATGAGTGGGGTGAATCTCTCCATCAGGGGAGGAGAGGAGGAGGAGGAAGAGGGATACGAGATGAAGATATCTCCCTAAAAACTGTCACTTTGCACTTTCCCATCTGTCCCCCCCTCTGGGTTTCTTCTCCTATCTTGCCCTCCCTCCCTCCCTCCCTCCCTCCCTCCCTCCCTCCCTCCCTCCCATCCCTCCCTCCCTCCCTCCCTCCCTCCCTCCCTCCCTCCCTCCCTCCCTCGTTTACTATATCCCCCCTCTCTTCCTCTCCTTCGTTCTCTCTCGTCCTCTCTCTGTCTATCTGTCCCTCTCGATAAATGTTCAATTCAATGTCTTTGCATCGGCAAGACAGGGATTGCTGTATTGCCTAAACTCTAGATACATTTCAAGGTCACCTAAATAAACAATGAATAAATGAACACATAGCTGACAAAACAAAACATCATTCCGTTTGTCCCTTTCTCTCTCTCTCTCTTTTGCTAAAGAAACTGTACTTTTCTAAAATAGTTTTACTTTGTACGAAAAAAAAACCCCCAGAAGGCCCTAAGTATGGAAGGAAGAAGGAGAAGTGAATGGCAGGCCAAATAAAAGAGGAGGAGGTTGGATGGTGGCATGGCATGAGGGGGAGAGAGAGAGAGGAGGAGACCACAAAGTAGATAAGAAAGGGGGAGAGTTATAGATGGAGGAAGGGGGGAGGAGGAGGAGGAGGGGGAGGTTTGACGATAACAGAGATTTTCTTCATTAGTAGAAGGATCTCGGAATCTAACTTCCACATAATGAGACCTCTTGTAACTAACGGATACCACCGCCCGCCCCATGGGTGCTTGTTATGCGTTTATGTGGAGATTCATATTTTATTTGTGCGAGTTGTAATTCGAATTAGTGTCTATTTGCAATAGTAATGTGTATGTAAATGAATGTTGTCTTGCCCAGACGTCCGATGAATGTTCACACTAGCCGCAGGCTACTGGCTTAACTAATCTCTGGACTGGACATTGGCCTTCCTGTCTCTTATGTGTGTGTGTGTGTGTGTGTGTATGGGTTGTGTGTGTGTGTGTGAGCATGCTTAATTAGTTGTGTGTGTGTGTGTGTGAGCATGCTTAATTAGTTGTGTGTGTGTGCTTCTGTTATTGGATGAAAGGAGAAATCCGGTCAACTCGCTTCTCCGAGTCTACATGATGAAACCAGTGACCAATGTTTGTGTTTATCGGCGAAATATTCCTGTTTACATCCAGGCTGTGTTGTTTCCGTCGGAAACGATGCTGTTCGCACTTCCCGACGAGATGCACTCCGATGAACTTTTACACTGTGCTCAAGCTCGGAACACACACACACACACACGCTCTTTACTTGCTTGAATCCTTTTCCTGATAACGTTTGCTCTTTTTACCCCAGAACTGTAACTCCCTGTCTTTCTGTATCTCCCTCCCTCCCTCCACTCACCTCCCTCCCTCCGCTCACCTCCCTCCCTTCATCCATCCACATCCCCCTCTCTCTGCCCTCCATCTCACCCTCCTTCCACCTTTCCCAACCTTCCCTCCGTCCCTCCCCCCAGCCGACTCTCCCTCCACCTCACCTCCCCTCTCCGTCTCCTCCCTCCCTCCGTCCCTCCCCCCCTCCAGCCGGCTCTCCCTCCTCCTCACCTCCCCTCTCCGCCTCCTCCCTCCCTCCGTCAGCCGGCTCTCCCTCCTCCTCACCTCCCCTCTCCGCCTCCTCCCTCCCTCCGTCCCTCCCCGTCTCTGAGACCAGTGTTACTAATGAAACATAATGGAGAGGCCGAGATGCCTGTGTGAAGCTCTGCCCATTAGACTGTGCAGCAGCCATCACCGGCTCTCTTAACTGACTTTAATTGAATCCCAGCAGGCTCAAACAACCCTGTGAAGTCAGCCTTTGGTGTGAGTGTTAGTATGTGTGTTTGCACCGTGTCTGACTGTGTGTGTGTGTCTGTGTCTACTGTATTTGTGTCTATGTGTGTCGTGCATGTGTCTGTGTGTGTGTGTGTTCTTTGGACAAACAGTAAGTGTCCATGAACTCGGATAAGAAGATCATCCCCACCCTGGGCAGAGAGAGAGGGAGAGAGGGAGAGAGGGAGAGAGAGGAGAGAGAGAGAGAGAGAGAGAGGAGAGAGAGAGAGAGAGAGGAGAGAGGGAGAGAGAGGGAGAGAGAGAGAGAGGGAGAGAGGGAGAGAGAGAGAGACACACAACGTTGATGAGGGGAGCAGAGAATGTGACTCAATAGGACGTGTTCTGTTAGTCCTGGTTAGACCGTGGTCACAATGGTTGTTTGTGAGGAGGCTGTTCCTGACTCACTCTGTCTCTCTTGTTTTCCGTCCCCCTCTCTCTCTCCCCCCTGCCTCCCTTTCTCTCAGCTGGGAGGTGGGCAGGTTCCTTCTGTCTAACCTGCGCTGGTGGATGGAGGAGTACCGTTTTGACGGCTTCAGGTTCGACGGGGTCACCTCCATGCTCTACCACCACCACGGCATAGGTCTGGGCCTCCGCATACCTCCTCTCTCTCTCTCTCTCTCTCTCTCTCTCTCTCTCTCTCTCTCTATATATATATATATATATCTGTCTCACACACTCTCTCTCCTCTCTCTCACTCCTTTTCTCTCTGTCTCGCTCTTCTCTGTCCTATCGGTCTGTCTCACTCCTCTGTCTCCCATTCTCTCTCTCTCTCTCTCTCTCTCTCTCTCTCTCTCTCTCTCTCTCTCTCTCTTTCTCTCTTCCCCTCGTTTATTCCTTCTTTCTTGCTCGGTAATCTGTTTAATCTCTCCGTTTCTCGCTCCCCTCCCCCTGCTCCTCTCCTCCAGGGATGTCCTTCTCCGGGGGTTACCGGGAGTATTTTGGGATGCAGATGGACGACGACGCTCTCGTTCAGCTGATGATCTCCAACCACATCCTCCACTCTCTCTACCCCGAGTGCATCACCATCGCAGAGGTGAGCGCACACACACACACACACACACACGGACGCACCCGCAAATGGAACTGTACACACGCATTGACACGTGCATGTGAACGTACACACGACACAGTGAATTGGATGGACACCCTATAACACAGGTATACCCACGCAAAGTGAGACGCGTCCACGAACACACACTCCTCCGTGACAATACCTGGGTATTGTACAGCTGTACCAGACATACGGCTTCCTATCTGCTCTCGTTCTGACGGTATCTGATCTGATCCTCCACTGGAAGACACCAGAACGCTCTCCTTTCATCTCCCTCTCCTCCGTCCCTTCTCCTCTCCTCCTCAAACCTTAATGTGCCCTGCTTTTCTTTGCCCCTCTTTCTTGCTTTTTTGCGACGTTTGTTAGTGACTCTGGCTCATCCTTTATGCGTTTGTTCTTTTTTTACCCCTCCGCTCCGCCACTTACTTTAAATATCCCTTCCGCACCATTTTGGCTTTTCATTTTCTTTCCGGCTCTTTGCAGAATGGAAATGTGTTCTCTCTCCCCCCCCTCTCTCTCTCTCTCTCTCGCTCCCTCCCTGAGCGCGTGGAGTGTTTTGCACTTGGCGAGCAGAAAAAGGGGGGACGAGGGAAAGGTTAATGGATCGCAGGTGATAATTGGCTAATTAGGACCCAAAGGCCTAAGAGGAGTGGAGACCCTCGAAGTCCTCCCTCCCTCCCTCCCTCGCCCCCGCCGTGCCCTCCCACAACGCGACCAACCTCTTCTTTCTTCCATCCCTCTTTACGCACGTGTGCCCGCGTTAGACCCCACTCCTGCCTCCCCCCACCATGTAACCCCCCAACCTCCCCCCCCTCCCTCCCTCCCTCCCTCCCCCACAGCCTCCCCCTGCCTTTCGAGACACAAACCCTCGATCGCGTTCTACTCTTTATCACAAGAGGTTCGAGGTTGCCCCCTCTCCTCCGAGACCCGGCTAATCGGGTTCATCACGGACCGTTTGACCCTGCCCCTCCTCCTCCTCCTCCTCCTCCCCCTCCCCTCGCTGTGCCTGCGGCCCGACTCCTCCCCCACTTCCCTGATCTCCCTGATTGGCTCTTCTCTCTCCTCCTCATATCCCTCTCTCCCCCTTGCTCTCTCCCCTCCGCTCCAGGATGTGTCTGGGATGCCGGGGATATGCAAGCCGGTGGAGAAAGGAGGCCTGGGCTTCGACTACCGCCTGGCTATGGCCGTGCCCGATAAGTGGATCCAGGTGTGTGTGTGTGTGTGTGTGTGTGGATATGTAATCAACAACAGGAAAATAGTAAGTACTGTACCACATGCCAACCCGGTGACTCATAAAAGAGAGATCTCTTTTCTTTTGGTTTCCCAAGGTGACTGCTTTCTCTTTTGGTGTGACCCCACTGCACGCAATAGTACACAGACTCCTTCTCTCTCTCTCTCACACACACACACACACACACACACAGGCTTTTATACTAGTGAGGTTGTGACTGAAGGTAATCGTTTCAATTAGATATTTTATTAAACGTTGAGCTGTCTCTCTCTCTCCAGCTATCTCTCTCTTTGTCTCCTTGTCTATCTCTCCCTCTTCTCTCTCCTTTTCTGTTTCTGTCGTTGTCTCTGTCTCTGTCTCTGTCTCTCTCTCTCTCTCTCTCTCTCTCTCTCTCTCTCTCTCTCTCTCTCTCTCTCCCTCTCATAGGACCAATGAAAGGACTGTGAGTTCCTTTCAGTGTATTGTGTCTCAAAGGCCTTGCCTGTCTCTCTCCATCTCCCTCCTCTCTCTCTCTCTCTCTACATATATATATATATATGTGTATTTACATACATCGCTATCTCTCCCTCTCTTTCGTTCTCTCTGTGTTTACCAAGGTCGGCCATGGAAGGGGTCACCATGCGCTCGTCCTTTTCATAACAGAGAACATTGATTCATTTCCTGTCTGGCTTACGCTGTCTCACCAGCCTCCAGCCTCCTCCTTCTCCCCCCCCACCTCCCTCCCCCGGTCTAGCACACAAGACACGCAACCCGGCCACGCACACAGACGCTCGCTCGCCCCACCAAGGGCACTCTCCAACGACCATAAGCGGCACTCCAAAAGACGGTTGCTTTCACGGCCCCCCGCCCCGCGCCCGTCCACAAACCTTGTCCCTGCAGTGCATGTTCAGGTGGGGGGGGGAGTTGAGGGGGCGGAGGCCCTCTGATCCGACCGATTCACTCTACATCATTGAGTGGAAATTGTCCTCTGTGGTGTTTTTTCTTTTTAGCACACACACTAACACACACACGCACACCAACACACCAACACACACACACCAACACACACACACTAACACACACAGCGTTTTTTCCTCTCCTCCCTCTCCCCTTCCCCCTCGTCGGCCGTCCGTTCCTCCTGGGAAACAATTAGCGCCGAGATTCATTGAGCAATAAAGAGACAGAATGGCTGTCCCACGGTGGGGGGAGAGACTGACTTATCAATTGTTGTTTTTTTCTCGGAGGTTTGAATAAAACATTGATTTATGTGCCGGGGAGAAAAAAAAAGAACTAGAAGTTGGAAGGCAACAATGTGGTCTCTGTTCATATGGAGCAAACGCACGCGCGCACACACAGCATTCCAACAGCATGGACTGTGTCTGTGACATATTGTATCCCATAGTCTTGGGATTGAAAAATACACAAATGAGTCTGTAATCGAAAATTGAAAAGACACAGGCCTCTTCCTTCTTGGGTCTTAACACACACACAGCTTCTGAATGCACACACACACTACACACACACACACACACAAATAGCACTTTGCCAGCTTGGACCTTGACGCACCTGTTAGCGTACCTGTTAGCATGCAAACGAACAAGCAAACAAACACACATGCACAGCATTTTCGACTGAGACAAACATGTTGTGAGAAACACACACACACACACCACACACTCTCTCACAAAGTAATCCATCAGCTTAGGCCTCAACACAACCAAACGGTGCTCTCGAAAACACCCACACACCTACACACTCCACCCTCGGATTGTATGCTGAAAGTCTGTCCACTTGATGGAACATTTCAGTGCTGTCAGAGTGCATTTTCTCTCACCTCTCTGCGCCCTGCTGTTGCCTCAGTCTGCCCTCTGCTGCGTGCCCGTGGAACTGCAGGGGCCCACAGGCTCACTGCCTAACGCTCCTCATTCTGACCTAACCTGCTGGAAAGGTCTGGTGCTCTTATAGAAAGCTGCTGCTCATTCAGGCATGCACAGATTGGACCACGGATAGGATGGACGGAAGGATAGGGTGGGGATGTAGAAAAGGCGGGTGAAAGAAGAGAAGATTTTGTGTCCTTCATACCGGTGGGGTGAGTGGGTTAGGGGTTGCTCGTGAAACGCGGCCCGGGGACCACTAGCAGCATCCCCCTAGCAACCCCCCTAGCAACCAACCCCCTAGCAACCCCCCGGCATCTGAGTCAGAACGTGATCGGCAGTCACGTCTGGAATGGGCCTCTTTAAACCTTCTCCTGTTTTCTCTGAATGCCGTGGTTGAGGCATGCCCTCACCGTACACAGTAGAGACTGAGGAAGGGGGGGGAGGGTGCTGTGGGGGGGGAGAGGGCTCAACGCTTTGAGATTCAAATGTGTTGTGTGTGTTCCAGGCTGAGACGGCTGTTGCTGCTGCTTGAGGTCGAAGTAAACTCCTCCAAAGTTGAAGGATGTTTCCTCGATCTCTCTTTCTCTCTCTCTGTCCTTTCTCTCTCTCCTCTCGCTCTTTCTCTCTCTCCTCTCTCTCTTTTGCTCTCTTGCTTCTGCCTTGAGAGCCTTTTCTCTAAATCCTTCTTTCCCTCTCTCCTTTCTTCTCTTTTCTTTCTTCTTCTCATTTCTGCTTTCTCTCTCTCTCTCTCTCTCTCTCTCTCTCTCTCTCTCTCCCTCCCCTCCCTCTCTCTCCCCCCTAGTTAGAAGTACAGTATCTTCTTTGCTTTGTTGTTGTTTCATCCTCGTTGTCTATGGTGTTGTTGTGGCGTTGTTTGTCTTTGTGTATATGTTGTTATTTCCTGTTGGGCTCTGTGGGTAATGTTGGTGTTTTATGGGTTATTGAGCGTAGCGTAATATCCAGTAAACCCTTAAGGGACCTATAAAAGTGGGTTCAACCTCAACTTTCTTTCCCTCCCCCGACTCTCCCTAGCCCCCACCCCCCACCCGGTCCCTCTCTGTTTAAAGAATCAATCTTTTAATAACAATTAGCTTTCACTTTTGTACAAACATGTTGAATCTTTTACAGGGAAATGTAAATACAATCCGACCCAACCAATCCATGCACACACAGCACACACACACACACACACACCACACACACACACCCTCAGCAGTACAGTAAGGTCCTGCAGAAGCAGCCATTAGAGAGACAGACTTTACTGGCTGCATTTACTGCCTGCCTGTTGACTTAGTCTGGTCTGCTCCACCTGTCTTTATAGGAACCACCAAGGACATCCAGCTTGTAAAGATGCGTCTGTGTCTGTGTGTGTGTGGTGTGTGTGTGTGTGTGAGTTTGTGTGTGTGTGTGTTTTTGAGTGTGTGTGGGTGTCACTCTCATCACTATTCATTTGGCTTCAACAAAACTCCCCTTTTAAAATCACAGAGGTGAACGGTCGTAAAAAACTCTGATTGAAGTGCTACATTTATCACATGGCTTTACTGCCTGCACCCAACACACACACACGCACTCACACACACAAACACACACGCACTCACACACAGCGCGGCAGCACATGGGTTGTGATTTACTGCAGTTGCAGCCGCACTGTTTAAAGGTGCTCAACAAAGTTTGAAAGGGAAGTTCTGCCTGTCTATCTCCTAGTCTCTTTCTCTATCTCTCTCTCTCTATCTCTCTCTTTCTCTCTCTCTCTTTATCTCGCTCTCATCTCTCTCTCTCTCTCTCTCTCTCTCTTCTCTCTCTTCAGCCTTTCTCTGCGTCTCTTTCTCCCTCTCTTCCTCTCTTTCTGCCTCTACCTCGTCTCCCTCCCACCATCTCTCCCTCTCTCCCTCCCTTCCCCATTCCTTCACTCCCCCATCTCCCCGCCCCTTCCTCGCCTCTCTCTCTCTCCCTCCCTCCTTCCGTCCCCCCTGCCTCCCTGGGTCCAGATAAAGATGTAGCTTACCCACCTGGGCCCCCGGGCCTCTATAAAGGGCTGATAGAAGGACTAGCTTTCTCTTATCAGTCTGTCAGGTGACAGTCACAGAGACAGTCCCTTCGAACCCCACTATCACACTCCGACCTGACGCGAGCGCACACACACACGCGCGCACTGGCACTGCGACAGCACGCGCACGCAGCGCCCTACACGCACCGGACACACGCGCGCCCATGCACGAGACACACATAAAGCCACGTCCTTCATAAAACTCTCTCTCTCTCTCTCTCTCTATGTACTCTCTCTCTCTCTCGCGCACACATTACACCTCACCTACGACCCACACGAGCACACACAGCGACAGGACGCCGTACGTGTGCCTTCTGGCAGTTTGACCCCAGTTTGACCCCGACGCTAATCTCCCAGCGATGTTTGGGGGCGCCTGGAGTCAGTTAGCAGGATTAAAGGTGTGTGTGTGTGGGGGGGGTGTGTGGGGGTGATTAGGTCTGATGTTCCCTGCATAGGGAAAACATGGTAAGAGGGCTGGGGAGTCTAGCAGCACACACTCCTGTACGGCTCATTGACCACATTGAACGGGAGTCGATGACTGGAGCCAAGCCCTCTGGTGTGTGGGTGTGTGTGTGTGGTGTGTTGATGCCTCACTATGCATAAAGACTACAGTGAGAATGAGAAATCGATACTCGAGTTGAACATTATGCTTTAAGAAATGGACGATGCACATCGTGTGCGCGTGTGTGTCGGAAGCCCTCTGTCTCGCCTCCCTCTCCTGTCTTCTCCTCTCTTACCCTCTCCCGTCCCCACCCTCCCCTCCCTCCCCTCCCCTCTCTTCTCCATGACAGATCCTGAAGGAGCTGAAGGATGAGGAGTGGGACATGGGGGACATCGTCCACACACTGACCAATAGGAGGCGAGGGGAGAAGTCCATTTGCTATTCCGAGAGCCACGACCAGGTAGACTGGTCATGATGGATTGTTCTAGGCTGTTATCTATAATCTAGTCGAGAGAGTGGGGGAGAGCGGAGTCCGCTGACCTCCTCTCTGTCCATATTCTTAGTCTCTGTATGGTGGTGTGTGTGTGTACTGTAAGTGTGTGTATTCATGTGTGGACGTGGGTGTGTATTTCTTAGGCTCTGGAAATTGTAACTTTGTTGATGACTCAAAGGAAACGTTGTGTGTGTGTGTGTGGTGTGTCCAGGCCCTGGTAGGGGATAAGTCTCTGGCCTTCTGGTTGATGGATAAAGAGATGTACACCAACATGAGCTCCATGACTCCCATGACCCCCGTCATCGACAGAGGACTGCAGCTCCACAAGATGATACGACTCCTCACGCAGGCCCTGGGAGGGGAGGGCTACCTCAACTTCATGGGTGAGTTGTGTGTGTGTGTGTGTGTGTGTGTGTGTGTGCAGGGTTGGGTGTGTGTGTGTGTGTGTGACAGAGAGTTAAAGAGAGTGTGTGGGAGTGTGTAGTGTGAGAGAGAAAGAGAGAGAGGGTACGTGAATGCGAGTGTGTATATGAGCGGTATTGTGAGTGTAAAAGAGAGATTGTGTGTGGGGGGTGGGGTGTGAGTCTGTGTGTATGCTTGTACAATATGAGTGTGTGATGGAGAATGTGTGCTTGTGTCTATGAGGTGCTTTCAGGTAAGACTGCGTTGGTGTGTGAAAAGCTTTTTGTGCACCGAGTCCGTGGCACTGGAGTTAACCATGAATAATAGAACTGATTCCCTCCTACTCACACACACACACACACACACACACACAAACTGGACTTCAAAATCTGAAGAACCAGTTAGCCTAAGAGATCGCCTTATAGAAAGAGAGAGAAAGAGTGAAATATCCAAGGGAGTGTGTTGTCTGTGTGTGTGTGTGTGTGTGTTGTGTGTGTGTGTGTGTGGGAGGAAGGGAGGGAGGGAGAGAGTGCGTCTGAGACAGTTGCGAAGGCTGAATGTCAGAGTGCGTCATCGGATCTGTAACACAGGAGTCATTTAGGGAGAGAGTGAGCGAGACAGAGCGAGACAGAGCGAGCGCGAGAGAGAGAGTGAGAGAGTGAGACAGAGAGAGGGTTATAGCTCGAGAGAGAGAGAGAGAGAGAGAGAGAGAGAGAGAGAGAGAGAACGCACGAGAAAGAGATGGAGACTGACCAAGACCACTAACTTTCTACAAGCTCTAGATCACATAGTGAGCAGAATCCATATCCGTCACTCTCTCTGAGGTGTGATATGTGTGTGTGTGTGTGTCTGTGTGTGTCATGTGTGTGTGTCTGTGTGTGTGTGTGTGTGTCTGTGTGGTGTCTGTGTGTGTGTCTGTGTGTGTCTGTGTGTCGTGTGTGGCGTGTGTGTGTTGTGTGTGTTTTATTGCCCTATCACGTGATCAGGTCGGCTGGAGAGAGAAAGACAGCACCCTCTCTCCGTTTACTCTGTGGAGAACGGAGAGACAGTTAGAGAGAGAGAGAGACAAGCACACCAGACGATGACTCGAGCTCAAAACGAGTTTGAAGTAGAAGCCATTTCATGGCTCGCTTTTATGCACCACAGACAACAACACACACACACACACACGCCCGCGCCCGCACACACACTCGTCTGTGCCAAGACCACAGGGAGCTGACTGCGTGTGTGTACTCTTGCATGCTGGTTGTCAGGTTAATGAATCTGTCTGTCTGTTTGTGCTTGTTCAGCCTTTTCGTATTCTCCCCCCACACACACACACACACACACACACACACACACCCGCACACACACACACACACCCTCTCGTTACTCTCTCCCATAGCGGGTTGTTCTCTTTTGTAAACAGATGAGTTTTACAAAGGGGAGTGGTGTTGTCTCCGACACAGCTGTTGTAGAACTCGCAGCCGTAGTAGCCTACATTTGTGCTCTGCTTTCCCTTTGATGCGTCGGTCGGAGACGCTCTCCGTAGCCAAGCGGAGGGGGGGGACAGCGCGGGTACGTAGGCCGAGCAGCTAGCCATGTGGCTAATCAGCCGGACAAGTCAATGCGCTAGCTAGCCAGCCTGCTTGTTAGGTGGGTGCTGTGGACAATCGGGGGAAGTGGTTAGGTGAGACAAAACCCAGGGTGTTACAGTACTTTCTCACAGTAGCGACTTAGGAGGGGCGTGAGGGATTGCTTGGAATCAATTGTTCCGTAAAAAAGTAAAGTTCAAGTGAGAGATTTGGGAGTTTACTCATTCGGCCTCGTCTGAAATCTCCCTCTCTCTCTCTCTCTCTCTCTCTCCCTCTCTCTTTCTCTCTCTCCCTACAGCCTATCCCCCGTCAAGATACCTTCCTGTCTTTCTTGTGTTCTGATCTAGGAAGCTTTTGAGCCTGAGGGCTTTGAAGTGAGCAAGAAAAAAAAATGTTGAGTCACCAATGATAGATAGACACCAGATAGACAAGGCTGTGTGTGTGTGTGTCTGTGTCTGTGTGTATATGAGTATGTGTACTTGAACTTACCCACACAACCTTGGTAATATTGAGGGATCCAGGTCTTAAGTGTTCTTGACTTTTCCAACGCACCCTTTCAAGAAGTGTGTGTCTTTGTGTCTGTGTGTTTCTGTGTGTTTCTGTGTGTGTCTGTGTGTGTCTGTGTGTGTCTGTGTGTGTCTGTGTGTGTGTGTGTGGTGTGTGTGTCCTCTGGACAGGTAATGAGTTCGGCCATCCCGAGTGGTTGGACTTCCCTCGGAAAGGGAACCAGGAGAGCTACGCGTACGCCCGGCGTCAGTACGACCTGCTGGACGTGGAGCACCTGCGCTACAGACAGCTGTACGCCTTCGACAGGGACATGAACCTGACAGAGGACTGCCACGGCTGGCTGGCTGCCCCGCCTGTGAGACACACACACACACACTTAGACACACACACACACGTACTTAGACACACACACACACACACACACACACACATTAGACACACACACACACACACTTAGACACAACACACACACACACACTTAGACACACACACACACGTACTTAGACACACACACACACACACACACACACACACACTTAGACACACCACACACACACACACACACTTGAAACACACACCACACACACACACACTGTACGACACACACACACACACACACACACACACACATGCTTACACCCATTGCACACACACACACAGGTACACACGCGCACGCACACACGCGCGGCAAGTTACACAGCCAGAGAATAGTGCGCCGGGAGATTCTGACACACGCCCACGCACGGTTACTAACCGTCTCGGTTTCTCCTGCGCTTCCGTCACCTCTTACTCTCTCTCCATCCCTCCCTTTCTCCTCCCCTCACACCCTCTCTCCCCGCCCCTCCGCTCTCCTCTCCCCCCTCCCTCCTTGTCTCCCTGTGTCTCTCGCCCCCCCCCAGGCCATGGTGACCACGGTGGATGAGAAGGACAAGGTGGTGGCGTTCGAGCGAGCCAACGTGGTGTTCGTCTTCAACTTCCACCCGTGTCACAGCTACACCAACTACCGCATCGCAGTGGGACCTCCGGGGAAGTATCCTTCACACCTCCGTTAATCATCCCTCCTCGCTCACCCTCTCTCCTACCCTCCTGCCATACTGCCGCCCCCCCCCGCCGATAGTGGTACTTTCTGGGAGAGAGAGAAGTCCATTTTGTGTGTGTCTCTGTGTGTGTGTGTGTGTTTGCAGTGAAACTGACAGGATATGACATGTACACTCTACCACATTATTCCAGGAGTCTTGTAATGTTTTAAGGCGAGCGCGCGCGCCCACAAACACACACACTATGCAAAGCAAACCTCCTTGTGTACGATCTACCCCTGGGGGCGTGCGTGTAGGTGTATGGGTGCGTGTGTGTGTGCCTGCCTGTGTGTGCGTGTGTGTAGGTGCATGGGTGTCTGCGTACTTGTGGGTGTGTGTATAATGGGAATGTATGTGTGTGTGTGTATAATGGGAATATTAATGTGTGTGTCTGTGTGTGTGTGTGTCCCAGCAGCCAGGGCTAAAGGACCCCCTCTCTCTCTCCTCTGACACCCCGTGGCAGTGACAGCAGGGGGGGAGAGGAGCCCTGACAGGCTCCTAGCCATGCCAGAACATCGCCTAATTGGCCCCGGGCCTGCGTGTGTGTGGGGCGGGGGGGGCGGCGGGGTTGTTGGGGTGGGTTCTATTTTGGGAAAAATAAACTGGACTGAGGGGTAGGTCGGTGTGTGTTGGGGAGGGGCGACGGCAGGCAAATGAAGCGCTATTTATTCGTGGGTAGGTTAAGATGTAATGTGGTGTGTGTAAGACTGGGCTGAGGGAATATTCTTGTTTCCAATGGATGCTCCAATTAAAGCAGATGGATGAGGGAGATGATGCACACCGTAATGTGCTAATGTATAACACTCACACACGCACTCACACACGCGGACACGCGACCACACTTATTTTCTCACTCAATCACAAGGGCATTGTTTATAATTTTACATCCATTTCTTGGTCCCCTCCCCCCCCAATGTGTCACAACAAACCCAGCCGCCACACACACAAACACACACACACACACACCACTGTATACACACACAGAAAAATACTGACGAGCCATCATTCCGCCGTAGATTAATTGAAAGATAGAGAAGCTTTTCTTTGTCTTGTGGAAAATGGATTTGTCAGAAGTGAGAGGAGGGGATCTGGGGGGAGGAGGAGGGGGGCTCGCGACAGGAGTAATCGAATTTAAATGGCTGTCTTTCCCCTGCCTCTGGGTGCTCCTGTGCGTCTGTGTGTTGCAGTTCCCAGGCGGATGGAGTGTGTTGTACGCCTGATGTACTGTAAGCTTAATGGACTCTGAATTGTAGCTCGTATCGTGTGCGGCTTTGATACGGTATGCGGCTTTGCACGCGTGCACGCGCGCACACACGCACGTAAACACGCACACTCACACTTTCTATTTGACTCTGCTGTTCAATGTTTAAGCGAGAAGGAAGGAGTTCAGAGAGAAAAAGAGGAGAGGCAACAAGTCTATGCCTCCCTCTCTCTCTCTCTCTCTCTCTCTCTCTCTCTCTCTCTCATCTCCCTCCTTCTCTGTCTCTCTCAGCCTCTCTTCGTATATTTATCGCTCTCTGTGTCTCTCTCTAGTTTTTTCTGTCTCTTTCTGTCTCTCATTCCCTCTTCCTCTCTCTGTCTCTCTCTCTCTCTCTCTCTCTCTCTGTCTCTCTCTTTCTCTCTGTCTTGCTGTTGCGGTCTCTCCCTCCTCCTCTGTCTCTCTCTCTTACTCCACCTTTCTCTTTTTGGAGTAGCGTGAACTGATCAATAAGCTGTCAAGATGGAAAACCTTTTCAGCGCTTGGCCTTTTCTGTCTCCGCGCTGCTCTGTCCTCACCACCCCCACCCCCACCCCCCTCCGCCTCTCCCCTTTTCTACTCTCGTCGTTCCCCCCAATCTCTCTCTATTATCTCTCTCCATAGCGGCCGCTACCTACCTGGAATGCCATTGTTTACCTGTTTCCCCACCGGTCGTGTGTTGGCATGACCAGGTAACGGTTGGTTACGGCAGTGTCCGACAGGTGGGGTTGGCCTTAGGCTTAGCCCGACCGTGATGAACGCGGCCTCAGGCCAGCGATAGGCCGCTCTCGTATGGGCGAGAGCGGCCTATCGGCTGCGCGCGTGTGTTGGGGCGGGCTGGGGGTGGGTGGGTGGCTGGGAGGTTGTGCAAGGTAAGGTAAGCCTGGAGGCGGTCGATGCTGAAGGTTTTGCAGGTGGTGCGGCGGGGCGGCGTATTGGATTGTACGCGCACTCGCGTGTGCCTGCGTGGGCCGAGTTTGTTTTCGGAGGGGGCTGAGCTGTAGGTTTCCATCGGCCGATGGAAAGAGCCGGAACGCATCGAGACGCGGTGTGTTCGCGAGGAGACGGATTCGGGAGCTCCACCGGTCCACAGCTCGTACGGTTTGACTGCGGCGGCGATTGATTGGACGTGTCTGGGAAAAACACGATCATCTGATCCTATTAGATGAAAGAGCTTGTCAGCTCTTCAGGCTTTAGTGCTGTTGGAGCTGTCAATCATCCATTGATCACTCCTATTGGTTGGCTGTCAGTGCTGGCAGTGTCAGTGTGTGGACGATGGATGAGTTGAGAGGGAAGTGCTCGAAATGTCGGACCGGCGACACTCACTGTGCTTTCATGCTCCAGAGTTGATCTCCTAAACACTCCTAAACACACACACACACTTGCACACACACCTACTGCTCCAGAGTTTATCTCCTAAACACACACACCTACTGTACACTTCACACGCACACTCGTACATGAAATACAGTATATCACGTTTATCAACGTTTCGCTAGTAAGACAGTAGTGCAGAGCAGGATTCCTCCACAGCCACATAAACTGAACAGGACACACACACACACACACACACACACAGACACACACACACACACACACACACACACACACACACACACACACACACATACACACACTCACACACACACATACACACACACTCACACCCACACACACACACAGTGGCAGGGCAGTGCGCCTCCCACAGTCATGTCTCAGTCTCACCTGGTTCATCTGTTAAGAGAGGATATTATATCCGCTCACTTCCATATTGGGCTTATTATCTCGGAGGAGAGAGACAGCAGGAGAACGAGAGAGGGGGAGAAGGGAGGAGGAGGGGGGGAACGAGAGAGTGAGAAGGGAGGAGGAGGGGGGGGATCAGTGTGAAATTGGAGCTTTGAGCAGGATTTCTGGTAAAACCACCAAACAAGACAATATTCTCCCAGAGAGTGGAGGAGATCCACTGAGGAGAATGTACCTATATATGCCTCTCCTCACGTTTCATCGCTAGCTGATCTATCTCGCTGCTAGATGTCTCGATCTAGTAGCTCTCTCGTCTCTCTCTCGCTCTAGCTCTGTAGCTCTCTCTCTCTTACTCTCTCTCTCTCTTCTCTCTCTCTCTCTCTCTCTATCTCTCTCTCTCTCTCTCTCTCTCTCTCTCTCTTTCTCCCAGTAATTCCTTGTTTCCTTCGTCTGTGTTTTTCCAGGAGTAAGGCGAGCCTAGCTCCTCTCTTTATCTCTGTTTCTCAGTGTAGGTCTCTAGCTAACACAACAACAACCTACTCAGGGCTAACAATGAGGAAACTTCCTCCAGCATGCGTCCACACACACACACACCAAAGGAAGAGAGAGAGAGAGAGAGGGGCCGAGAAGGAAAACAAACACGGCCCTATACTCACGCTTTCCATCCATTATTCTCTCTCTCTCTCGCTCCTTTTCGGTGTTTCTTCCCCCCTTTAATCATTTCCTTCTCTTTATGTAGTACTGTCACACTCCATCTCCCCCTCTGCCCTCACTTTTTCTCTTCATATACGAGTACACACGCGCGTGCGCTCGCACACACACATCCACACACACACACACACACACACGCAGCATGGATGGATGGTTAATTCAGTGTTGCTGTTGGAATCCCCCTGTGCCTGGCTTCCCTTCCTCCTCCCCAGTTGCTTTGATCCACATGATTAAACAGGAGCAGAATATTTTAATTTCTCCCGTGTGTGTCGATATAAATATTATATATATATATTTTTTAAATATATATTCAGTATGTGTATATTTATAATATACTGTATATATGTATATACAGTATATTAAGGCTAAGGCAGCCTATACAGCCTATACTCGTATATACATTATCCACCACATGTATATACTTTATTGCGTGTGTGTGCTATCCTAACTATTTGATTTCCTGATATTTCTACTGGCTCTCTGGTGGATGACTGTCGCTGACTTGTTTAATCATGGTTGTAGGAGGACAGACGACCAGCTGGGCCATTGTGTTTGTTTATCCCAAATGGCTGGACACACGCACGCATCCTTATGTTCATCGATTACCAAAGAACTCCTCCCCCCTCCTGCTAGAGTCAGACACACACACACACACACACCTATGAGGTGTGAGGATCTGGAGCCAGGCACGTTTCTCCATCGAACCGATTGGATAGCCTGAAAGCACTTTGGCCAGGGTTGCCCCGGGAGACAGGCACCAGTCGATACCCACCCTCAGGAGGCTCCTGATTGATCCCCTGCTATACCGCCGCACTCTCCTTCACCTCATCCCTCCATCGAGCCCACCCCCCCCCCACCCACCCCACCCGCCCCCCAACCTCACCCAGCCCTCCGACAATCCCAGACCCCCCTCCGGCACTCTCTGTCACTTCAGCCCCCCTCCCCTCTTTTCTAAACCCGCTTCGCCCTCTCCTCCGGCTCTCCCTCCATCTCTGCCCTCGTGTGGCTGCTCCCTCTGTCTGCTCCCTCAACCACCACCCTACCTACACACACACACACACGCAGTGGGTAACCTCTAGCGGAGCTCTAAACGGCTTCGCAAAGTGTGACAGGTGCAGGATGGGAGCCGGGCAAGCTCCGTGCCCTGATTGGGTGGCTAGACCGGCTGGGGGTAGCCTATCGAATGCCAATGAAAGATCGTTTTTTCCCCCCCTCTCTCCGAGGCTGGCGGTGGGGGGGGAGAGGAGAGCGAGAGAGAGCTAAAGAGATGAAAACGGTGTGCGAGGATGGGGGCGAAAAGTCCAACCGCCGAAGCCCACAAAGGCTTTTGTCGCAAGCCATGTTTTAATGAGGAAACGTATTCGAGTTACAGAGCGAGAGAGAGCGAGAAACGGCTGAAACACAAAGATTAACAGCTCAAAGAGAACAACAGGGGCTCTATCTCTCCTCCACTCCGCCTCCTCCCGGCCATCTCTCTCTATCGCTTCTCTCATCTTCAAACGGTTGGGGCCGATGTGGAGAAAGAGAGAAAGAGCGAAGGGACGTGACCTCTCCCGGGTCGACCTGCAGGGAGCGGGCGACGGGAAGAGGATGGCGGGCTGGAGGGCGACTTTGTTCCCTGCCTGGCCTCTCCTCGGGCTGGGCAGTGATTAAATTGAGGCCCCGGTGTGAGGCCTTCTGCTGGAGCCGCAGTGCACGCCTCGCCCTGCAGGGCGGCGCTCTGTGAGACCCCGGAAACCACTTTGTTTGTTTTTCCGTTTCATCTCATCTCTCCTTGTTCTCTCTCGTGTTATTGGCTGTTTCTCAGCACCCCTGAACCTGAATCCTGCTGCATTCTCTCAGAGCTCAGTAAACAGGATGGGGGAATACCAGGATTCCTCTGTCATCCCAAACAGCAGGGTCGACGTAGGGTCAGGAGGGAGGGGAGGGGAGGGGAGGGGGGAGGGGAGGGGAGGGAGGGAGGGGAGGGGAGGGGAGGGAGGGAGGGAGGGAGGGAGGGAGGGAGGGAGGGAGGGAGGGAGGGAGGGAGGGAGGGAGGGAGGGAGGGAGGGGAGGGAGGGAGGGAGGGAAAGTCTTAGGGTTTGAGGGAGGAAGAAAGGATAGAAGGAAGACAGAAAGAAAGAAAGAAAGAAAGAAAGAAAAAAGACGAGAGAGAAAGAAGGAATCTTTGAGAGAAGGAAGGAGGGGTAGGATGGAATAAGAGGAAAAAAAGATAAATGGATGATTGGGGTGAAAGGAAGAAAGGAGCGTCTGAACAGGGCACAATCTTAGTGGAGTTGACCCTTGACCCTGCTCCAGATATGGGATCAAGCTGGACTCTGACGCGGTGCAGTACGGAGGCCACGGCCGTCTAGACGTCAACACAGAGTACTTCTCGGAGTCCATGGCCTTCAAGGGCAAGCCCGACTCCATGATGGTATGCTCCCTGTGTCAGTGTGAGGGCATGTGTTCTCTCTTCTGTGCTCTGTGTCGCCCTGTCGCTCTCTCTCTCTGTGTCTCTCTCTCTGTCTCCTTGTCTCTCTTCCTGTCTGTCTGTCTGTCTCTCTCCTTGTGTCTGTAGGTGTCTCTGTCTCTCTCCTTGTCTCTCTGTCTCTCTTCCTGTCTGTCTGTCTCCCTCCTTGTCTCTGTGTGTCTCCCTGCCCTGTCTCTGTATGTGTCTCTGTCTGTCTCTCTCCCTTTTTCTTTGTCTCTCTTCCGGTCGGTCATTCTTGTGTGTCTCTCTCCTTGTGTCTCTCCGACTCTCTCTCGGTGTCTGCGTGTCTCTCTGTGTCTCTCTAGATCTCACAAACATGCACACACACACACACGGTCACACACAGACTCAAACCTGTCTTTCCTCTCTGCACACGTCCCTTTCCATCGCTCCATCTCGCTCCGCATTTAGACGGCCCGTCCCTCGCCCCGCCTCCCTCCCTCTCTGGCTCCCTCTCTCTCTTCCCTCCTGTGTTTCTCGTCCCGCTCCTCCGATTGATCAGCGGACGGCGCTGCTCATTAATCGTTTCTCTCTCGCACCTGTGTGACCTCGCATCGGCGCCCCCTTCTCCCCAACCCCCCCCACCCCTCCCCCTCCATCCCTCCGTCCCTTCATCTCACCATCTGTTTTTTCTCCAGCCCCTTCATTGTAGCTTATGCTCTCCCCCCCCCGCCGACTAAGCTGCAATTGCACTCCCACCATCGGGAAGTAATTACCTCACAGAAGACGGCACACACGCTCACACGCACGCTCACACACACTCACACACACGCTCACACACACACACGCTCACACACATGCTCACACACGCTCACACACACGCTCGCACACGCTTACACACACACGCGCTCACACACACTCACACACACGCTCACACACTCACACACGCACGTTCACACACGTGCACACACACGCTCACACACACACTCGCATACGCTCACACACACGCTCACACATGCTCACACACACTCATACGCTCACACACACTCACACACGCGCTCACACATGCGCTCTCACACACGCTCACACGCACGCTCACACACGCTCACACACACACACCTTCGGGGGAGGTTACAGTAGAAGCCCCCTGACTGTTATCAGTCACTGCTGCAGGATGGAAGAAATGAGGATCTGTCTAGAGTTTGAGCGGAGGTGGGGGGGTGCAGGGCAAAAACAACGTCCTTTTTCATTCCTTTTTGGTGCCGTTCCATCCGGTTCTGTTCTGTTTTCTCTCTCTGCCGCTTGTTATTTATGTTTAACTCTGTTGATTTGGGAAGAAGGTTTGAGCCTGTGTGTCTGCCTTCAACATGACTCATTCAGACTGTGTACGTGTGTTTGTGTTTGACATCAGTGCTGTGCGTGTGTGTGGGTGCGTGCGGACCCTTGCCCTCGGCGTGTCGTGTCGTACCGTACAAGTAGCTACCAGGAGCTTGGCTGTCGGTATATACTAAGCATATGCTGATGGTTGAACTTTTCCTCTTGAATCTCCCTCTCTTTCATCTCTCTGACGTTCCGCATTTCCTCTTTCCATCTTCTCCTCTGTTATCACATCAAACATCGCTCGCTCTCGCTCTCTCTCTCTCTCTCTCTCTCTTCTTTCTTCCGCACTCTCGGACCCCTCCCTCTCTTCTCCAAATTGGAAGTTTAGTTAACACGTCCGCCACTAATCCGACTGCCATTACGCGTTCGCCGAGGGATGAAAGGAGCGAGGGAGACGGGCGAGAGGGAGGATGAGAGGGAAGGGGGTTGTCCTCCTCTCCTCCGTCTGTCAGTCGCGCCGCGGCGCCGGAGAGCGCTCGCGTCGTTCATTAGAGCAAATTCTCTCCCTCTTCAGGTGTGCGTGGAGCGTGTGTGTGTGTGTCTGTCGTGTGTGTGTGTGTGTGTGCCTGTGTGCCTGCCTGAAGATGACGGTTTGAATTCGCCGTCGTTTACCCCGCCGAGCCGGTACGGCGCTCGCTCTCTCGCTCGCTTACTCACGCCCACACACACGCAAACACACGCACGCACTGAAAGAAGCGGGTGATTGTGACAGCAGATGAATAATTAAGGGGAAGGTCGCAGGTGTGGGAGAGGCAGCGATATCAGGAGTCTTATTCTCGATGATTTATTCACCGCGCCGATGCTTCAAAGTGGGGCTTAAACCTTTGTCGGTTTTTTTCTACCCCCCCCCCAGGTTTTCATTTTTTGAATCACGCCCAGGTGGCATTGCCAATTTCTCATACCTTCGGTAAAAGTTTCTTTCCGGTTTGGGGGCGGTAGGGGTTTGGGGGGGGAGGTTGGAGTAGAGGGAGGAGGGGTTGGCTCACAGTCAGATGATTCTTAAACTATGTTCCTCGTTCCCCAACAGGGATGTCCTTTGGTTACAGGATTGTTGTATGAATGTGTGATTGAACGCAGAAGAAATGGGCAGAGAGCAAAAAAAAATCCTCAAAATGGAAATGATGCATGTGTACCCGCATAAATACACACATGGGGAAACGGGGGTGAAAGAGAAAAGGGGCGAGAGAGAGAGAGAGAGAGAGAGAGAAAGAGACACACGAGAAAAGCAAGCAGGCTGGTTGATGATTGAGTTCTCGTCTGGACGGGGTGTCTAACTGCTCGGGAATTCTGTCCAAGTGTTGAAGCTTTGATGCTTCTCCGAGCAAGGGTGTGTGTAGAGTGGTTGCTGACGCTGTACTTTAGGGAGAACTTTCTAGACTTCTCCTCTGTGTCTTCTTTTCAATTCCCTGCTCTTAAACAAAACACAGAGGAACACACTCACCCCTAGACAGGAGAGAGAGAGGGGGGGGGGATGAAGGGAGGGGAAGAAAGAAAACGAGGTGGAAGAGCGGAGGAAGACAGGATAGAGGACATGCTCGACTACCTTGGTCGTGCGTGTGTGTGTCCGTGTGTGTTTGTGTGTGTGTGTTAGCCCGATTTCCATCTCCCTGTCAGCAGAATTGGACAATTTAAAGTGTCCATAGAAAGGAAACGCTACATGGAGTTGCTTCTCCGTGTGGTGTCAGGAAAAAAGCTTAGTGTGAACACTATTACCCCAACACTATGCCCCCCCCCCATCCAAAAAAGGCACTCAGAATCCCAGAAATGTTTGGCGAAGGAAAGTAAGTGCTTTGAAAGTGTGCTCTTAAAGTTAATTTGTACATTCGTGTTCCTGACACCCAAAAAAAACGACATTTGCTGTGTTTCTGTCTCCGTGGCAAGTCTGCCCGACAGCCAGGAACGTCATTTGTGGGCACACTGTTGTACACGAAAAACAATAGGCCAAGAGGCCTCTACATTTCAGAATGTTTATTTACTGTACTTGCTTGCATTCCCAGGCATTACGCTTTCCCAGTCGTGTACCTCTCCCAAACATTGCCGGTGCTTCGCTCCATCCATGGAATGTGTAGGGCCATAATTCCTGTGATTACGTCCAGCGCTTGAGACTGAGCAGGAATACAACAGCTTGCTGTTGGGCCATGGGAGCACTGGGAGCCTTCTGAAGCCAAACGTGGATAGGAACCGGCTCTGTCGGTGTGGGAGAGAGGGGAGAGAGGGGAGAGAGGGGAGAGAGGGGAGAGAGGGGAGAGAGGGGAGAGAGGGGAGAGAGGGGAGAGAGGGAGCTTCTGTAGCGCTGCTGTGTCGACATTGTCGTCCGCCCGCATTCTTTACACGCGCGCACGCAAGTACACGGCCACATTGTGACTGCTGTACTAATTAGGGCCCACTTTCCTCCCAGTGAGAGCTGGGGCGTCGGCCTCTCTGTCTCTCTCTCGCTCTCTCCCTTGTTCTCCTGCGTGTGATGTGGGGCGTGCACACACACGGGCAGAGCTCAGGAAGAACAGAGAGAAAAAGGGAAGTTTGGGGGAGAGGGGGGGGGAAAGAGACAGAGAAAGCGAAGACCGTGGGAGTGATAGAGAGAGAGAGAGAGAGAGAGAGAGAGAGAGGAGAGAGGAGAGAGGGAGAGGAGGGAGAGAGAGAGAGAGAGAGAGAGGGACTGGGTTAGACAGTACAGTGCAGCTCAGTGATCAAAGCAGCTGTTATTTTTTCTTCTGTAGAAATAAGTGTCTCATGCAATTTGGATTAGACTTTTCCTTAGCAAGGAGAGATGGTGCAGACTTGATCAATTGTGTGTGTGCTTGCGCGTGTGTGTGTGTTTGTATGAGATTTCTGCCTTTTGTTTTGGTTTGTGCATGTGTGTGAGCCTGCTTCTATGCCCTTGTGTGTGTGTGTTTCACATCCAAGTGAGTGTTCAAACAGCCCAACCACTGAGGTGTTCCCTGACCCTCATTAAGTATTTAACACAGCCTGTTAGGCGAGCTTGGGAATGTCTCTCTTGTGACTGACAGAGTCCCTGGTCTGTGTGTGTGTGTGTGTGGAACATTCCTCTGTAAAGTAATGTGGTTATTAGAGTAATGTACAGGATATCAGGATATATAGATATAAATATAGATCTAGTAATCTGTTTATTACAGTAATCTGTGAGAGAGATAGAGAGTAATTAAAGATTATTCAGTTGAAGCCAGGCCCTGTTGCTTCAAAGAATCTGTGCTTGAGGGGCCAATAATGTGTGTGTATGCACTGTTCTCAGTGTTTATTAAAAACAACGCACCCCCACACTGCAGAACACACACATTTATCACTCCGAGAGACAGAGAGAGAGAGAGAGGGTTGGAAATCAATCTGTTTGATGTCAAGGTGGATCTCATATTCTCTCAGCCCCGTAAGCATTCTAATACTGTCGAGAGATCTTCTGCTTAGTAATGAGAGACACACCCTAACCGACTTTTAATGGACACGGCTTATGAGGCTCGAAATAGCAAACAGTAACACTATTACTTGCGTGTATAAGGTCTGGATGCATTCAGTAAATCTCGTTTCCCCTCATTGACACTGTTTATAGGATCCCAGTCACCACAGTCCTGGAGCAGGTGGGGCGGGTGCATTACATCACCGACTTGTCACTGGCAATAGCTGTTCATAAGGGCCAACAGTGACCTCTTGTGGCTGTAGGGTGAATTCAGATTCATTGAAACGGCCTTCTCTTTCCACACCTTGTATGTAGTCCATAGACCACCGTTGATTTATTGATTTATTCATGGGCCCTTTATTCTCTGCAGTGTTGTACAACCTCCTTTCACCCTTGTATCCGCACACACTACGTACACACTATCCCCCCGCAGGCTCACATGTTCATGCATGCCCATAGCAACACACACCCACACAATTCCTTCACACACACACACACAGATGTACACACTCATAGAGTGGTGCAGTTCGAGGGTCAGCAGGATTTTAATGGACAATATTGACATTAATGTCTCAATCCAAGAGATTGC
Source organism: Mallotus villosus (assembly GCA_903064625.1). Classification (NCBI taxonomy): domain Eukaryota; kingdom Metazoa; phylum Chordata; class Actinopteri; order Osmeriformes; family Salangidae; genus Mallotus; species Mallotus villosus. The sequence continues at coordinate 41,400 of CAEFZP010001311.1, read as the reverse complement.
TGACTACTTGGAAATTATATTTGCTCTATACCTCTCCCTTAAGAGATGTTTTTACCTCAGTGCTTTTGTGTTTGTTTGTGTGTGTGTGTGTCTTGGAATTACTTCTTAATCGCAGTGATTTGTCAGGGCTGCCTAAAGACCTCTTATGTTTTAACCTCTCGTGAACGCAGTAAAGGATATATACAACCCCACACACGACAGGCTAAAATTGTTCCACAACAGGTTCCTGGGAAAAGTGGTCAAAAGAAAAAAAAGAAGCCTAACAGTGTCTGTATATTTCTGTTTACGCTTTTTACATGTGCATATGCTCCAAGCTACAATATGGTTGAAAATATATATCTGCACCCCGCCCCCCCTCCCCATCTGTCCCTCTCTCTCTCCCCCTCCCTCCCTCCCTCTCTCCGTCTCTCTCTCCCCTTCTCTCTCTCCATCAGATCTACATTCCATGCCGCACAGCTCTGGTTCTGGTCAATAAGGATATAGATTACGGTCACTAAGAAGTGGAAGGAGGCTTCTGGCTACTGGATGTGTCCCTGGTGTGTCCCCAGGTGTGACCATGTTCCTTTATGAGGATGCAAAGGGTCATAATGTCAATGAAACATCATGTCTTCCGGGTTTTAGAATGAGCAGTGCCTTCAAAACCAATTTTTGAAAGACTCACTACATAAAAGTCGGCCTTTGCTGTAGATTATGTGTAGAACACTGAACAAAGTCAAAGCAGATACTGTTTATATTATCCATGTCATTCACCCTCCAGTTATTATGGGTTATTTTGGATGGTACTACGGAATAAAACTGGTTATTTGGTAGCATGAGTTAGGATTCAAAGTTACAATAAATAAAGTGATATGACATAAATAAATCTTACCTCTGTTCTCGTTTTTTATCATCCTGTATGGCCGCTATAATTAGACTAGAAGTAGGCTATTCTTATCTCTAAATCTAAAGGTTCTCATTGAATCATTGTTTTCATTTGTATATTAGGCTATTATCATTTAATTGTGAATGGATTGTGATGCAATGCTAAACAAGTAGGCTACGTGTCCTGTAGTAATACATCCACACCTGTAGAGGACAGCAAAGTTATAAGACGTAATTGTGTTGCAGCAGAGAACGGATAGAACCCAGCGAAGAAGTTTGACAGAAAATGGCTGCCCTCTACAGCGGTATCAATTTTGCGCGCGTCGCTAGACTGTCTTTATGCATTTCTTGCAAGTAAACCTAATACTTGGAAACATCCCAAAAGCAGAATGTTTAAAAAAGCAAAAAGAGTCAATCTGAGGCGAAGGAACGAGTCCGACGAAGACGAAAAGGAAGACATTCAGCAATCCACACTTCCACAGCAGCTAGCGCCACAAACATGCGGGCCTGCTGCTTGCGCAGCAGCCGTGGACGCTCCGGAGTTTGACAACATTGACATCGCCGTCGGAGCCCGAAACGTGGACTACCATCACGGCAACGGATTCCAGTCAAACGCCCTTAAGGCTGTCAAGAAGGAAAAGAAAAATAGGGATACACTAGGGGGCCCCTCGAAGGCCAGTTTACTGAGCTTCGATGATGATGAAGGTAGGCTAACACTAACCTAGCTAATTACACTAGCTTAGCTAGCAATAAGAACGCTATTTGGCTCGCAAGCAGGTGCATAAAGTACGTAGACTCAAATGTTTTGAGATGTGTTTATTTGTACTGTTGGCTATGTTGTAGCCAAAGATTGGCTAAACCAATGTTTGCTTAAATATTGGCTGTGCGTTAGTGTGATGTGGTTAGCTGCCTTGCTAGAAATACTTGTTGGCTTGCAGTCCGCGAGGTTCACCTAATCACGAATCAATCGCTTTCTGAGATACAGAGGGCACGGAGGTGTTTAGGGTGAAGAAATCCAACTACAGCAAGAAGATTGTCAAGCAGTTGAAGAAAGAGTACAAAGAAGACTTGGAGAAAACTGGCTATGTTAAACAAGAACCAAACACAGGTAGGTGAAACGGTATAGCTCATATGCTATATGAGCTAAACATGTAGCTACCGGTTCATATGTTCTACTTACGACTTCAACAAAGTTATTTTTTTGGTGTGTTTTTTTTGTTTTGGTTGGGACCCATGTTATTAAAACTAAAAGATTGCCTCTTCTCCCCTCTCTCTTTGAAGATGGGGCTGGCCAGCCTATGGCGGCAATTAAGGAGGAGCCTAACAGCGGAGCAGGCAGTGAGCAGGGGGAGGAGGAGATGGAGGTGGACAGCACTGAGGAGCACGACGAGGAGCAGAAGAACCAGGGCCAGGCCTCCAAGAGCAACAGCAACTCGGGGAACTTCTCCAATACTCTCTCCTCCTTGAGCACGCTCCGCCCAGGTGGGACACACACACACAGAACCCCTTCTCTCCTCTCAGGCCATCCACAAAGGTGTTGGCTCATCATCATAAGTAGTCAGGCGATGGCCCGCATTAACACAGTCTCAGGCGAGATCCCGGACGCCGCGTTCATCCACGCGGCCCGCAAGCGGCGCCAGATGGCGAGGGAGCTGGGCGGCGACCCGCCGCTGGTGGAGACGGAGGCGCCCAAAAAGCGGCTGGTCCGCGAGGATGAGGAGCAGGACGGCAGCGACGACGAGGATGAAGACGAGAAGAGGATCAGCTTCAGCGGCGTGCGCAGCAAGAGCCAGAGGCAGAAGATAGCAGAGGAGCTAGGTGGGTGGAGGGCAGGAGAGGCGACTTCCGCATGGCAGTGGGTTCGACTAGTGGTAGTGTACAACTCCTGTTAGCACGGTCGGTCTTCTGGCACCTAGGATTTTGGGACTATCGGACGTGGCATTGTGGGAAACGCAGTCTTTTGAGTGTTTTCCTCTTCCCCCGTAGGCATCGAGGGCAGTGATGACGAGGCCCTGGACCAGGGTCACGACGAGGAGCTGAGCCGCTGGGAGCAGGAGCAGATCCGGAAGGGCATCAGCATTCCCCAAGTGGGGGTATGTACACGTGTACAGTGCGCACACACACACACACATCACTCAGTGGCCAGGCTATCTAACCTTGTCGTTGCTGCGCCAGGTGCAGAGCAGTCAAGTGGAGGACCACAGCAGCATGTACTACCATAGCAGCTACGAGAGCCAGCCCTACAGCTCGTCCTACAGCACGCCCTACACCTACCCCAGCTTGGCCCATCAGGCGGACAGCAAGCCCGCGGGGCGACCCGAGGGCCCCGTGCCGCCCTACAGCGGCCCCAGCGCAGACCTCGCCCCCGTCTCCACTGATCTGGTAAAGAAACGCCTGCGAGACAGGTAGGTTCAGCCTCATCCAACCTGCTTGTGGCCCCTTGTGTCACGCTCTGGGGGAGAGTCTGGGGGAGACTTGGTTTGATACTGTGGAGTGGAGAATTGGGGTTGGGTGGAGACTGCATTATGCAGTACTTTGCTACCTCTAAACCTTGTTTACATCACCATAAGTACCGTGGTACTCCAGGATGACATTCTTTTCACACTGAGCTCCTGAAGTGTCGGTAGCATGCTAAGGCTATCCACCCTGACGTCAAGCAAGCCACCAAGGCTAGCCGCCATTATGTCTTGCTAGCCAGTAGCCACTAAGGCTAGCCACCCTGTTGTCAAGCTAGCCACCAAGGCTAACTGCCCTGATGTCAAGTTAGCCAGTAGCCACTAAGGCTAACTGCCCTGGTGTCAAGCTAACCAGTAGCCACTAAGGCTAACCACCCTGATATCAAGCTAACCAGTAGCCACTAAGGCTAGCCACCCTGAGGCTAGCCACTAAAAGCTTGCAACCCTGATATTGAACTAGCCACTAAGGCTATCCTTTGCCGGCCAGCGTGAGTGAACCTCTGTCCAGCCCCTTAGACTGCTGTCCTGTGTGTCCGTCCGTCCGTGTCCAGGCTGGGCCAGATGCGCGCCGGCCACGAAGCCAACGCCAAGCGCTACGAGCAGATCCAGGACGAGCTGGCCGCCTCCCAGAGCGCCATCCAATGCCTGGAAGGCTCGGCCAATGACAACGCAGATCAATATAAATTCTTGCAAGAGATGCGAGGGTATGTTGGAGACTTGCTTGAGTGTTTCGGTGAAAAGGTAAGGGAGAAATGATCTGCTGCCCCCCAATTTGTATGTGTTGTACCTGTTAGCTTTTGCTTTTCAAATGCTGAGCCTTAATGTCCTGAATTAGAACCTTTTTGAATACGGTGACTTTAAAATAGTGAACAATTCCTGGAATTTAATATTGTACTCTTAGTAAGATTGTGTTGCTTTAAAGGACACACTGCATTAAGGCTTAGGCCTGTATTTGATTCTGTGGACTTCACTTGTCTGTTGATCTATCCAAAACGGCATTGTCATTTAAAAGTTAAATTGACTGAAAACGCATGCCTTCATAAAAAGGATGTCTGTCTCACTTGGCATCTGAAACATGGTTGCAATCCTAACATCCCGCCATGATTGTAGTATTTTTTTGTAGCAGCTCTAATTTGACTACAGTAAGAAGAAAGTCTGACGCCGGGTTTGATGGCCTCACTTGAGTTGACAAACTCAGCTCTTTTGCTAACTCCCACCTTACTCCCCAACAGCTGGACTCTTAGGAGTGATGCATTATGGTCAATGGAGTCTCTTTGGTGTGCGGGGAGGGTCTTGGAGCAATGTGACACAGCACAACAATAGAATGTCTTGTTCAGACATGATGATAAACGTAGCTGAAATTGGAAAACGTTAACGGTCTTAAATTTGGTGCTACGTTTTCCATGTTATTATTATCCTATTATCAGAAGCCCTTGCCTCATTTGCTCGCCGGCCCCTCCACCAATCAGGTGTCCCCGTGACGCGGTCTCCCGCCCCTTTCCGGGTCAGAGGTCACAGAAGGTATCATATCTTTCAGGTGTCTGCCGTCCTGGAGCTGGAGGCTGACATGCACCTGTTACTAAGGCAACGGGCGGCGCGACTCGTCCAGAGAAGACAAGATGATATAAAAGATGAATCGGCGGAGTTTGCAAGCCTTTCAAGTCAGTCCATCTTGAAGGTTTTTATTATTTATTTGAACGGCCTCGTTGGTTCTCTGTGTGGGCGCGTGTGTACTATGTGTGTGTGTGTGTGTGTGTGTGTGTGTGTGTGTGGGGAGACGTGTGCAACCGCACACTTGCTATTGACCTGTGTTCACTGTCCTTGCCGTTGCCCTGTCTCCTTGTGAGTTTGAATGTGTGGATGAGAAGGCCTGTGCGTGCCTGCGCTTGCGTGTGTGTGTGTGAGAGCGAAGATGTGTTGTGGAAGACCAGTACATCAGTTGTGCTCCACATGTGCTCATACACATATGTGTGTGTGTGTGGTATGTCCGAGAGACGTGTAAAAGACGTCTCTGACTGAACTCGGAGCTGTCACAAATCACAATGACAGCCCCTCAGTCAAACTGAATGATGTGATTGGTTATATGATAGCGTGCCGATGACAGGTGAGTGGTTATCCTGCAGAGGGAACAGTGTGTGTTACTGTACTGGGGACGTTCAGCTGGGGGGTTTCAACTGCTAAGCTTCCCGTGCACATAGCGACCCCTCCTGCGATGTTCATATTCCTGTTCACAATATCAATGATTATTATATCTTCTTTTTTTTCAAGCGAAAAGTTCCAGAAACATGTATTTCAGTCAGGCGTGCGCGTGTGTGTGTATACGTGTGTGTGCGTGTTTAGTGTAGTCTGACAGGTTGCCGGGTTGTGGGGAGGGCGGGGGAGGGAGAGAGGAGGGGGGGGGAAGTGGGCGGGGGCTTTTGACTCCACCCAGGAGCGGGCCCCACTCACATGGCCCCTGTCTCTTCCAGGCAAGGCCATGATGGCGCCCAACCTGGAGGCGTTCAGCCGCGAGCGCACGGCCCTGCAGGAGCACGCTCGCCAGAGGAGGATCGCAGAGAGGGAGGCGAGACGGTACGGGGCGCCTTGTCCGTTAACCGCCGTGCGTTGTGGTCGTTCTATGTTGTCGTGTGACCACCGGCACCGAAGTGACCAGTAGACTACTCTACCTCGCATTCTGATTGGTCAAGCCGATCTGTTATCTCATTCTTTAATGCATCATCTGTCGTGTCATTGGCTGAAGTGTGTGTGTGTATGTGGTGGGCGGGGCAGGACGCGGCGGCGTCAGGCGCGGGAGCAGAACGGGAAGAGGGCGGAGCACAGGGAGGGGCTGTCCTCCGACGACGAGGAGACCTCCACCGACATCACCGCCTTTGACCTGGAGAGAGGTGCACACACACACACACACACACACACACACCACACCTGAAACTAGACACGCACACCTGAAACTATACTCACACACCTGAAACTACACACACATGCTGCTGAAAACTACCCCACACACACACACACACGTCTTACCCCGTGGGGCCCACACCCTAAGACGCTGGTGTCCTCCAGATCGCATCGTGCGGGAGAGCAGGAAGGTGTTTGAGGACGCGGTGGAGGAGTTCCACTCGCTGGACTGCATCAAGAGCCGCTTCGAGGCCTGGAGGAGGGACTACCAGGCGTGCTACCGGGAGGCCTACATCGCCCTGTGTCTGCCCAAGCTCTTCAACCCCCTGGTCAGGCTGCAGCTCATCACCTGGAACCCCCTGCAGGTAGGTTAGGGCTGTGTGCAGTGGCGCGTTGGTATGCGCTATATGCGGCGCAGCACCATGGGGGCGCCAAAGTGAGCCAAAAGATAATTACCAAAAATATATTATACATTTATTTGGGGGGTATTTTCTGTATCTAGCTGCTGTTGTGTGTTTCTGCATTTTCTTAATGTTATAAAACATTTTAGAGGACTTAACGGGCTAGAATAGGCGCCCCATCTCGTGACGTTCCATCATAGAATGTTGACATGGCGGCGGGGGCGCCGTGAGCACTGAGCGAGCAGGTACGAGTAGTGAGTTGTCGTCTATGGAAAAAGATGGATAAAGCAAAAAGCTGTCGGGGGGGGCTAAAAATAGAAAAAGAAAGAGGGGAAATGAGATGGCATGTCAAGGGATGCGACAGCAGTTCAATAAGTGGATGGTGGTGAAAGGCAACAGGTAGGATTTAAAGTGTGACGTCTGTGCTTGGAGGCTTGCAAATCTTCATGTTAACAGACTGTTCTCAGACTAGCTAGTGAGCTGCTAACGCTAGCAGCTAGTGGTCTGATTAGTCTGATTAGTTAGAATGCCAAATCGAAGTCATTTAACATGTTTTGTTATAAGCTATTAGGCTAATCTTGCCATTGTGAATGACAAATGCATTTCTGTATCAAAACCCTGCACATGTGGGAAATATAACAATCGGCTTATGTCTGACGTAGGAAGCAAATCAGAACGAAAATGTGAACATCCGCAAAGGATATGCTCGAGTGCCACGATTTATTTATTGGAACGAAAAATAAAGCGTGCGTGCGTGCGTGTGTGTGTGTTGGTAGGTAGCGAGTCTAGTTTTCCAACTGTTCAAACTAGCGCAGAGTATTAACCTTCAATGCCCCTCCTCCCTCCCTCCCTCCAGGCGGAGTGTGCTAACTTTGAGTACATGCTGTGGTTTGAGTCGCTGCTGTTCTACGGCTGCGAGGAGCAGAGCAGCTCACAGAAGGCTGATCTGGACGTGGGGCTGCTGCCTGCCATCGTGGAGAGGGTCATACTGCCCAAGCTGGCAGGTCGGTGTCTCTCTCCCACACACACACACACACACACACACACACACACACACCCATACAGTCAGTCTCATACAAACCCACACGGGAATATGCATACCTGCATGAAGGGGATTGATTCAATCAATATTGAATCAAATACCCGATTTTAGCCACAGTCACGCAGAAATAGTGCATATAGAAAATACAGCGGAAGATCAAGGATCAGAAGTGTATACTTCTACAGTGATTCAGTGGTCAGAGTCAACTGTCTGTATATACATCTCAAGTGTGTGTGTGTGTGTGTGTGTGTGTGTGTGTGCGTGCGCAGTGCTGGCTGAGCAGGTGTGGGACCCCCTCTCCAGCAGCCAGACAGCCAGACTGGTGGCGTTCGTCCACAGACTGGTTAAAGGATACCCCACGGTGCTCAACGGAGACAACCGCAACACACAGGTAGGGTTATACACACACAGACACACACACAGTTTACATATAACGGTGGGATTTGGCGATATACACCCTCCACACTGCCAACACACACAGGGGTAAGATAACACACACACACACACACAAGGGTTAGTCTTGTGCGTAGTCCCCCTCACTCCCCTCTCTCTCTCTCTCTCTCTCTCCAGGAGTTCCTGAAGACGGTGGTTCTCAGGGCCAGACGAACGCTGGACGATGACGTCTTCCTGCCCCTCTACCCCAAGAAGTGAGCCATCCTGCCCTCTCTCTCAAACACACTTCCTAGACTGCTAGTATGTTTTCTATTCCCGGCAACGACAACAAAAATACCCCGTGGTGTCTGACTTTGTGCGCGTGTGTGTGTTGGAAATTCCCCAGTGTGTTGGAGAACAAGAACGGGGGTCCGTACCTGTTCTTCCAGAGGCAGTTCTGGTCCTGTGTCAAGGTACTCGCTGCCTGCCCAGGCCTGTCCTCCGCTTGGCTGCTACAAGCCACGCAGTCCTCACATGCAAATGCCAACTGGTTCTGCAGCCCGAGCCAGTTATCATGCAGCCTCTTTCAAATGGTTTCCAAATCCTATCTGACTGTCATTTGAATATGAGGACGTCCTCTAACTGTTCTCCCCTTAACCCTCCCTGTGTGTGCTTGTGTGGATGTGTGTGTACGATGTGTGTGTGTGTGTGTGCACGCAGCTCCTGGGTAACATCCTGCAGTGGGACGGCCTGCTGTCCAGCTCCACCCTGAAGGAGCTGGCCCTGGACAGCACCCTGAACAGATACATCCTGTCTGCCCTGCAGAGCTGCCACACTGGGGACGAGGGCATCGCCAAGAGCCAGAAGGTACACACCAGACACACACACACACACACACACACACACACACGTTTACTTTCTCCCTCCAAACACACTCTCTCTCATACACACTTGTTCACACACACACATTCACCCAGTCACTATCTTACTTGACACAGTCACATTGTCACTGTCACACAGGCTGCCCTTCCATCCAAGCGGTCTGTTGTCTCTCTCCCCAGCTGTCTGTCTCTCTCTCTCCTCCTCTCCCTCTGTCTCTCTCCTCCTCTGACTTTACCCCTCTCTTAGTCAGACAGCAGGAGTGTGTACCTGACCTCCCATCCTGTCTCCCTCTCCCCCCCTCCCCAGGTGGTGGAGTGCCTGCCATCCCAGTGGCTGGTGGGGCTGAAGGGCCAGCACACCCTGCCCCAGCTGGAGCCCTTCTGCCGCTACCTCACCCACCTGGCCAGCTCGCTGTACCGCACCAGCCTGGGCGGCTCCGACGTGGACCGCCGCGCAGCCAAGTGAGTCGAGTCAAACGTACCCCCATCTCTTTGGTCCGCGGGAATGGAGAGTGAGGACGGTTGGGTCTCTAACTGCTCTTCTTTCCTTCCTGCCCACCCTCCTCTCTCTGCCCCTGACTTCCTGTCTCTCTATTTCTCCCTCCCTATCTGGATCCCTCTTTCTGTCATTATCTGAATATCTCTCTCTCCAGGGACAACATCAAAGATGTGGTGAAGCTACTGGGTCAGCTCAACGCTCTGGACCACATCATCACCGTGGCAACGGAGCATGGCATCAAAGACATCAAGCCCCTGATGGAGGTCAAGTGACGGACACTGAAAAACAGACTGGTCAACCATGGAAAGCAGTACTCTAATTAGGGCTTCACAATGGATTTTTGAGTGGCTATATGAAAGTGATTGTGTGTGTTATACACAAAAGTGTGTGTGCGCGCGCGCACGTGTGTATATACTGTGAATAGTGTACATGTCTGTAGAGAGTCCCGTCAGGACTACAGATCACACCCCAGACTTCCTGCCTTGTCTGCAACACGGGAGAAGGCGGTGTGTTCTGGGAAACGTAGTCCGCTGATCTCTACCCCCCCTCAATAAGAATTAAGCGGACGAAAGCCAAAACGACCAGACACCCTTCACCTAATAAACTGTGTGTGCTGAGGCCTAGGATCAGTCTGGCCTCTCCTAACCAGAACCTCTGTCATACGCAGTCCCCCTCAAGGTGTGTGTGTGTGGGGGGGGGGACACACCGGGTAACTACCCGGCAACCTGCTCATGTTCACCTGATGCTGAGGTTTTTTTCGTGTGCAGGCAGCTGTGGGATGTTTGTATTTTAATTTGGCCCACTTTTGTGTCATTTGTATTGTTTTGCTTGTGAATAAAATGTGGATATGGAAGTTATTCTTAGTGCATGTCGATGGTTTAGTCTGTCAGCCAGACCCGCGCTCCTCTCCGACGCTGTTAGAGATGGGGATAGGACTATCCAGCAGACTCGTTTCTCTCCACACATGAGACACATTTGGCACAGATGCGGGATCAGGGGCCGTATTCACAGAACATCTTAAGTATTTTAGTAGCTCCTGATTTGCCGATTTAGGAGTAAGTCTTATTTTACCCTTAACTCGCAATTTTTTAAACTCTTGTTAAAAAAATCAAGTTAAACGTGTTCATAAAGCATGTTGGCCCTAAAACCAGCTCCTAAATCTGAAAAGTTCGGAGTAGTCAAGAGGACTCTTAAATCACCAAGAAATTACAAACTCCTAAATTGTCTGTTGCTGGCAATCCGCCTTGGAATATAAACATATCATGATGATCGTTTGAAAAGGTATCGTCGGGTATTATGATTGCAGTCGAGTTATAAGGGATGCAGTCCCCTAGATATGACCCAGTTACACCGGAGATCAGTTGACAACTACACTACGTGGCCACAGGGAAAATGCAGTGCAGAGTGCAGACAAACTAGGTAAGCTATCTCTGCCATCGATCAGTAGAACTGCATCAAACACCCTCTGCAGATCACACCGACAATTCATAAGGCGGCCTTTAGGCTATATTCGCAATTTCCCAACGAGATGCACATGGACGCGTTGCTAAACCTAAAGCTTTACTGTGTCACAGGCCCCTACTCATACGTAGCCTACAGTTCAGAGACATAAGTTTGATATCAGCTTTGATAGGGACATCAATAGTTAATGTGAGCGTGAGACAATTTCGACAATTAGTTCGCAATAATTTGAGCGCAAATATAGGCTAGCCTACTATATATTTGTTTTGCTTCATGTAATAGGGCTAATACTTTGGACTCATACTAATAGGCTACTCTGGACTCATAAACTCGTAAAACTTGTTTTACGTTTCAGTCAAAATAACGTGATCGGTTGGTCTATTATGTAGGAACTTTCTTTCGTTTTCTTAGCCTATAGGCCTACCTCAATTCTGACTTGTTTGCCGAAACCTGGATTTACGTGTGCGCTGCAGTGGCTATTAAAGCAAGCAAAGAGGAACACAATCATGGAATTCCGTGGCAGGCATCAGTTTGTGTTTTCAACTGCATTGATTGGGAATGCTGAGTTTATTTTTCCGGGATTATAAATCTAAATGAATGCACTGACTAATAAAGTAAATTGTGAAACACTTTTTTTACAGGGGCACAGCCGATTGATAGGGTGCTCGTGCCGATTGAAAAGGGTCTAGCAACGCCCCTGGACACGAACCACAAGAGACCCGCAGCGTTCAACTGAACTGGGGTCAGCTTGTAGGCTACGAACGATTTACACTGTTCATCGACAGTTGTAGGCGGGCGGGGTTATGTTGGAAGTTTTTCCGCCCTATCACCAAAACGGCAACTCGATACGCAACCTTGCATCACACATGTACCCTCGCCACCTGTCAAGAAAGCTATATAACTAAGTCTGAGAGAGCGCAAATACCTAAATTACTCTACAACATTTAAGAAGTGTCGGAGAAGTTATCCAGAATTCCCAAATCCCCCATGTTGCATTGATTTAGCGGGGTCGTCGCTCCATGCGTCTCGGCAGGCTCTGTAAGGTAAGGTATGTGTGTTTCCAAAACGTCTTCCGTGTCGTTCCTACTCGACCGTGAAATGCGTTTGCCGATCACAAGAGAACATGTATTTTAATGCAGTGATCGGTTTTACCCCAGTACGGGCATTAGGCTTAAAGCATATAGGCTACCCGTTTTGCATTATAGAAAGCGGAGCCGTAAGAAGCGCATGCAGGAGTCCACATGGTCTTTCCATCAACCATTTTACTTTGGGAGTTTGCCGTGTCCCTGCAGGCCTGCTGTAAGGCGAAAAATGGGATTCTCACTGCAAGGCACTGTCTGTATCTGTTATGAAATTATAATCCGCGACACGTGGATGTTGAATGACATTATAACTAGTGACCATACATGTATAATATAAGCCTATAATAGCTCATTCAAAAGGCGTTTTTTCCGCATTTTAACACGGTGCGCGTTTATCTTTGCGCGTCTGCCTTTTAGAATAAAAGTAAGTATGACATTAAACATTCCAAATGTATCAACCCACTATCCACGGAAGACTTACGTTTATGAAAGATGCTGTAGAATAGCCTAATTAAGTTGGGTGAAGTAAAAAAACAAAACATTTTTTAAAATATTTTTATAGGTTTTTATTAGATTATGACATTCCATATCTCTTTGTCATAATTGGTAGGCATATAGCCTACGTTTGGGATGATTTAATTTGCCTTTGTGAGTTTGGTTGGATCTCATGTTCGCATCCATTTCCCACAACATTGAGCGCTGCTGAAGTGTGTCACTAGTGATGGGTCGTTCGCGAACGATGGGATCATGGGAGCCGGAGCAGGCTCGCATATCAGAAGAGCCGGATCCATTTATATAGCCTATATTTTGTATAAAATACATGAATTATCAATATTTTAATTCACTAATAAATAAAAACGAAATAAGATCAAATGGTCAAGCGCACACACATTCGTTCTGACTTGGCTCAGACTAACAGCCTCACCTTTTGTTTCTGTCAATCAGACGAAGTCAACCAATAGCCGAAACCGAAGATGCGTGAGTGAACTCAGTTACACTCACTAAGAGGAGCCGAGTAGCGAGAGGAAGGACAGGAAGTTAGACTTTAAATGCAAATGTTTCATAGCATTCTTTTAGGCTACATAACAAATCAATGCATTTTTAAATAGGCCTACATTTAGGTTAAGGCTGATGCCTATGATTTAATCCCTTGTGCTGCTTTCGGGTCAACCAACGAACCATCGTTGTGTTGCGACAACTTTACCCGATACAAAAACAAATAAAATACATTTTATTTTAACCTTCGCGATGTGGGGGGTCTGAGACAGCCCGACGGTTAAAATAAAATGCTTCACTTTGTTTTTGTATGCAATAAAGTTGTCGCAATACGACGGTGGGTCAGAATGACTGATGGGTCAGAATGACCCGAAGATAACACAAGGGTTAATAAGTACTGTTTTAACACCAATACTATTCAAACTATCGCAAACTGTTTGACTTGCCCATCACTTGTCACTAGAACAAAACCAACTGCCACAATAATTAAACCCTTGTGCCCTAACAAAAACTTCCAAAGCAAGTCTGACGATAAGGATTCTTGGAGTAGGAGGATTTACACAATTGCGCGCACCCTGTCCTTATGTTTTCAAAAAAAGTGACCTTCCAAGATGTTGTTGTTGTCCTGAAAGTCTTTGTGAGTGCTGTTCAGTTCATTATTAACCAGGAGAGTGGCGCTCCAGCCAACAGCTGGCTACCTGCAGCCCCCATTAATCCCTGCTCGAAAGCTGAGTCATATAGTCTATTACAGACATCACTCCTTCTTGTAAACCTGAAGTCTGCTCCAACACACAACAAAGAAGCCTTGTCATGGCGCAGAGTTGAGCTCTAAAACTCCAGTGCGTGTGAGAGAGAGAGAGAAAGAGAGAGAGAGAGAGGTGTTGTGAAAATGATTTGGCGGGGTCAGAGGAAGTATTATTATTTTGGCAACTGGCAACCTCCCCCAGTGTGTAATAGGATGTAACCTTTTCAGTGTCCACCAAGATGATATCACCTGGTTATGTTCGGTCTTTCCCTTCTTGAGCTTAGTTCATTTTGTCAACAGTGAGCTCTATTGACATATCCTGTACCGAATGACATGACATTAGGTGCGTTCGACATGACCTCGCTTCATGCAGCGCTGCAGCTGGCTGCAGGCGGCTGACTTGAAACAGTGAATTGTGGTTAGACTTTTTGTCCGACTTGAGACGGGCGCCGAGGCTAGGTCACTGTGACGTAGCCATCAAAGTACCGTGAGATCGATTCGAGAACTGCCGGCTGTGTAGACGAGCGCATTTTCTCAAGAGCAACTGCACGGCTTCAAATGACGACACAGCTATTTCATGATTGGCCAGACTCACACACGACAACTTTGATGCTTGTTTTGTAATTATTCTGACACCTTCAGTTTCGCCAATGCTCAAATCCGGACCAAACTATTTGATTGAATAAAACATTTGTTGAAGAAAGGGTTTTGGGCCACCTCTTCTACTAACGGAAAGACTAAGTTTAATTATAAATAAAGTAACGTAAGCAAACAGCGCTTGATCGGCCATGACTGACATCAAGGCAGCAAACCACGAGAAGCTGGAATGTCCAACTTCACAGAGCCGTTTTCAACTCCTCCCCGACTGCAAGCGGCTACTCTCGCCGGTCGATTCATGCAGCCGCAGTTCATGTCGAACGCACCTAATGCTTTGCTTCATGGGGTCTGGAGGAAGACAAAAAACAGTGTGTCTGAAACCTGAATAGGTAAACTTTCATTAGGTTTGGGAACTTTCATGTATGTATCACAGTTCCCACAATACAAGTGTGTTCTATGTAGGGGTCAGACAACGAAGATATTAGGCTTCGAGGTTTGGTAGCCTCCGGAAATGTTCTACATCTCTTGTAACACCCCAGTCTGTTCTTGGTGGCATGACTTCCTGCACTCTGGGAAGTGTAGTCCCTGTAGTCTGGGAACTGTAGTCCCTTACCTGACAAATGCCAAATCTAAAAGTGTAGGCCTCTAGGAATTGTAGGAGTTATTCCTAACCCGGTGGTCATATTGAGTAAGACTGTTTCCTGGTGTTAGGACATCAGGTCCCTAAGTATAACTTTGAGCTGAATGTGGGTCACTAGAATGCCACCTCCGATGGTTAAACAGCAGGCCAGAGGCAGGGCTATCATGCGCGTGTGTGTGCTTCAATGACATGCTTCAGATGGTTTGGCTGAGGGCGTGTGGGTCATGTTACATGTTCAAGCAGACAGACTGTCATCCCTTGGGGGAACTGCGTACCCTCCTTGGGAAAGGGAATTGTAGGGTCAACTCCCCCTTTCTGGTTCCACCTGGACCCATAAAAGTTCCCTAGTCACTTTAAAGAGGTGTTCTCCCACAACAGCACCTGAAGAAGCCTTTTACGCTTCTAGATTATAACATGTTTGTGTACAGCGGGATGCAAGGGATTGGTCCAGATTACATCCTAACGTACTAACTGTCCCGTGGGTCAGCTCTGCCTCTGTTTACACAAATCAGGGTAAATCAGCGTTGTTTCTCTTCCCCCGTGGATGTCCAGGGTCATGTGGTTGCTCCCCTCAGAGGACACTGCTCCGCTGTCAGGGTGAGAATGTCGGCGTTTGGCTCGCCCCGTGTGTGTGTTCGTCAGGCAGAGATCACCAGGAGCTCGCTGAATGGTCGCTCATGTGGGGATTTGTGTTAAAGGAATGACCTGAAAGTGCTCGTTGGATGAGGGTAGAGTGTGTGCCGATACGCCGACACACGGACACTCTTTCAAACTTTTTTCCTGTGCCCTTCATCCTCTGGTTAGAGGTTTGGCTTCACCAGCCTGCAGCCATGTCCTAAGGAGTGTCTGTCGGTGTCTACCTGTCTACTGCTTACCCGTCTATCTGTTTGTCTGTGTCTACCTGTTTATCTGCATACCCGTCTGTCTGTTTGTCTGTGCCTACCTGTCTATCTGCCTACCTGTCTGTCTGTTTGTCTGTGTCTGCCTGTCTATCTGCCTACCTGTCTGACACGAGGTGTGTTTATATGGGAAATCAAAACTGGGCCCTGTGTAACAATAATATCGTCAGAGCTACATCACACCCTGCCCTCCAGAGCTGGCTTGTGACCTGGAATGTCCCCTTGATGTTCATCCTCTCTCTCTCTCTCTCTCTCTCTCTGCGTGACACGTTGGGTTTAGGGTTTTGCGTCTGTTAGGCGCTAGAGTGACATCCATGACCCTCAAGGTCGTGCCAACTTTCCCTGATGCGTTGTGTCCGTTAGATCGCTAGTGAGTCACGTGGTCAGATTATGTGACTGATCTGAGGCTCAATCTGACGCGCTGAAGAAGTTGTTTGCAAACAATGACGTGTGACGATGCTCTGAACTGCTGCTACAATGACACTGGTGCTGGACAGGAGAGTCTGTGCTTGTCTGTCTTCCTGTCTGTCCGTATGTCTGTGTGCCTGTCTGTCTGTCTGTCTGTATGTCTGTGTGCCTGGCTGTGATTGGAGGACAGGGGGTTCCAGCCCCCTCTGTGCCCACCCTCCAAATTTAGCTTTAATGTGTGTGTGTGTGTATGTGTGTGTGTGGGGAGGTCTTTGTTTTCCCCACTTCAGCCTCCTCCCTTTCTTATCCATCCTCCTGCGCCCCTTTACTTTGTCCATCACTGGAACAACAAATCTTTCTCACAGTCACATTGTCACTGTCACAACCGTTTGCCCTTCCCTCCCCCCTGGCGGTCTGTTATTTGTCTGTCTGTCTGTCTGTCTGTCTGTCTGTCTGTCTGTCTGTCTGTCTGTCTGTCTGTCTGTCTGTCTGTCTGTCTGTCTGTCTGTCTGTCTGTCTGTCTGTCTGTCTGTCGTCTGTCTGTCTGTCTGTCTGTCTGTCTGTCTGTCTGTATGTCTCTGTCTGCTCTCTCTCTATCTCTCTCTCTCTATCTCTCTAGCTCTCTCTCTCTATCTCTCTCATCTCTCTCTCTCATCTCTCTATCTCTCTCTCTCTCTCTCTCTCTCTCTCTCTCTCTCTACTCTCTCTCTCTCTCTCTCTCTGTGTTACTCTCTGTCTCACTCTCTCTTTGGTAGGATCTAGAGACCAATATAGTCTCTCTCTCTCTTTCTCTCTCGTTGGTGGGAGCAAGACACAAATATAGTGTCTCTCTCTCTCTCTCTCTGGTTAAGACATGTTGAGGATCATGTTTCTTGGCCTGCCTGCTAATAGAGCAGTGTGAGACTTGCCCAGCTGGAACGTGAGCAGATGTGATCCTGTGTGTGTGTGCCTGTGTGTGTGTGTGCCTGTGTGTGTGTGCCTGTACTAGCTGTACCTGTTCTGTGTGTGACCTAGACAGGCCGGTCATCCTCAGCTGTGCGTGGACGGTCCAAGTGGATCTCACCTGGTTGTGAAAGACGGTCGGTGTGTGTGTGTGTGGAATGATGCCACCGGGTTTCAGGTGAGCTTCCTGTCTCTTCTGTGCTGATTACATGTGGCTTTGTGTGTGTGTGTGTGTGTGTGTGCGTGTGACTGGATCCACATATGTTTGGTGGTGGGGGGTCACGGTTAGAAGGGAGTTCACACACACCCCTCTGCGTCAACCACCACGTGGTTTTGACACGTCCCATGTGTGTGTGTGTGTGCGTGCGTTGGATTGACAGCATTATGGTCAAACGCCCAGTAGCAGAGGGAGAGAAGCAGCCTGGAATAGCAGGCCCAGGCCATGTGATTCCTCCCGTGCCTATTTTAGTCCGCACCTCGTTAAACGCGAAGCATCCAACTCACTAAACACAGAAGTCGGAAGAATAGTTCATGGATAGCTAACTTAGTACCTCCTTCCTTATCTCTTTCTTTATTTGTTCACCTGTCTGTTCATCGCTCTTCTTCTCTCCTCCCTACTTCCCAGCTGTCGGCCCCTTTGGTTTTTCAGTAAGTACACATTTCCCTTGTCATAAGGGTTAGGCTAGGTTTAGAGCGCAGTTTTGAAAAACTCGACCCGCAGGACATTATTGTCAGAAACATTTCCGAGAGACTGTCTGTTTGTTAACTCCAGGTGTAGCAGCCCTTTCTTAACGACGCTAGCTTGTTAGCACGTGGGCTTCCAAGCCAAGTGTACAGTATGTTTATCGTCTTGTGGGCCTGACTGTAAGAGTGGAGTTCCGGCTAGCGGTTGTCGCCGTGGTTCATTGTGGCCCCGCTATGGCAGAGCGCATCATCATTGTTGTGTCTGGTGGGTGGCGTGTTTGTATTTGTGTGTGTTTCTTCTCTTTTTTGTTCATCAGGCAGATCGTGAAGGATTTAGTTTGTGTTTGGTGTAGGCTACGTGTGTTTGGCCACACTTGCTCCTAAAGAGCTTTACGCTGGGATATTTGAACCGCGTTAGCTCTTAGCGCTCTAATCTTTTTTTAATGAACTTCCGTTTGGGAGGATCATAATGTTAAGATCACCCTGTTTGTCGGCTGGAGTTCTTATTCAGCGATCAGCATGCACTTGATATTTTTTTGGGGGAATCTGTGTGTGTTCGCAACGCACGGTACCAAAGCGGTTTGGATGGGTTTGAAGCACTTAGTTTCCACCTGGCTACCAGGTTAAAGGAAGGGCAATCCTGAAAAGAAGTGTGTGTGTGGGGTGAAGGTTAGGGTAGTTGCGTTGTGTTGTGAGCCTGCCTGCTGCAGGTGAGCTAGCGCGACGATGCTAAGTGCCAAGACAGGCGGTGCTATCTCTGGCTGTCTCCTATCCCCTCAGATAGGAGACCCGATAGCCCCCCCACACACACACACACACACGCACACACACTCCTTAGGAAAAAAAAAGCAAAAAGGTCACCACCTCTTCACCCGCCCGCCCCTTCAACGTTGTGGAACTTTCCGTTGCGGTATGGCGGTATGGCGTGTCTGGGTGCACCGAGGTCCTGTCATCCTCCTTCAGGCGGGTTCTAGGCTTTTGGAAGTGTGCCTGTAAGGCTGGAAGTGGGTCACCAGTCAGCCTGAACCTCCCCACCCACCCACCGACCCACCCACCTCGGTCCCTGCCCACCCAACCCCCCCATTTGATTCGTGGCCCTGCTAATATATCCCATCTACCCATCCAGCTATCTAGAGTATGTCCTACACCACTCCCCCCCCCACCCCCATTCCGGCCCTTTCCGATGCCCCTTCTGTCATCATGCTCTCTCTCTCTCTCTGACTTTCCATTCCTCCCTCTCCCTTTCTCTTGCTCTGATTCTCCTAATCGGCTGTTCTGTGTTTCAGCAACAAGCTTTAGGCCACTCCAGGTGTGTGCGTGTGTGTGTGTGCGTGTGTGTGTGTGTGTGTGTGTGTGTGTATGTGAGAATATAAGACCATGTCTACTTGCGTGTCTTCAGCCACAGTCTGTTCAGGTCAGTCACTGGGGCGCTCACGTCAAAACGTTAAAGGACGTTTCCTTGTTGCTACTATTCCTGAACATTAACGCCCCCACCCCAAACCACCACGCTGGCGATTGGTTGGACTCAAGGTCGGTCTGGACACGCCCCCCTCTCTGTTGCATACGTCAGTGTTTATCGGAGCCTGAGGGTTCGAGGGCCAGCCAGGGAAGCTGAAATCCCATCCCATAATAGTGGGCCCGCATGGACACATGTCTCCATGGCGACGTCTTCTACGTGTTTCTAGGGAGCAGACAGGATTTGCTACCGGTTCTACTTAACTAATATGTTTTGCTTTCTATGATCATGGGAATGACTGATCACACACATCTGACAACAACCCAACAAGCGCTTAAGCAAGTGACTAATGTGTGTGTGTATGTGGCCACCCTGCGGTCAGTTCATGCGTGTGTGTGTGAGGGTCTGTCCCATAGTCTGTTTCTTCTCTCTAGGTTTGTGTGAGTGTGTGTGTGTGTGTCTATTGCATAATGCGTGTCAAACAGTTTGGACCAGAATGTGTTTGCAGTAAGATGGATCATCCTATGGGTCCCAAGGTTCTGAGTTGTTGTGACACTCCATGGATTCGGGGGCTGCGTTACCCAACGCCAAAGCTGTCAGGAAAGCGTTGCTTAGCAAAGGAGTTGGTCATGTACAGGCAAACCCTCTGACCAAACCAGACTCAAACACACAGGGTTTGTTTCAGTTTCACCTCTCCTAAATAGTTCAGCTCGCTCGCTCGTTCTGTCACTCACACACTTCCTAAGCGTAGTGCAGTGGTGCCGGATGCAAGTGGTCTGTGATCGCATAATCATTTCTGCCTCCGCTGAACAAAGTAGTTCCAGTGTGTGTGTGTGTGAAAGAGAGAAGCTTGTCAACCCAGGTCAAAAGCCCAGTGGTGAACCAGAATGTTTTT
This sequence comes from Mallotus villosus, assembly GCA_903064625.1. NCBI lineage: Eukaryota > Metazoa > Chordata > Actinopteri > Osmeriformes > Salangidae > Mallotus > Mallotus villosus. The sequence continues at coordinate 21,188 of CAEFZP010001311.1, read as the reverse complement.
TTTCACTGCCATGTACAGTACAGGAGTGAATGCCTGGGACTGTAGCTAAGTGTGTGTGTCTTTGTCTTCCTGTGTGGGTGGGTTGTATGGTTCACCATGACAACTATGGCTGACTACACTGAGATTCACAAAACTGTACATACGTTGACTCCATTGATTTAATTCATCCATAGCGTATCCAACCTCGCTCTCCCTCTCCCTCTACCCCAGGTGCGTGTGACCTCTCACCCCTGACCTCGGCCCGTCCGCCCTCGACCTTTGACCTCCCCGTCCCCCTGCGGTTGCCATGGCGCTGGAGAAGCTGCTGGGCTTCGGGAAGCAGCTGTTGAGGGTGAAGGTGGTCCACTGCAACTCGGACGACTCGCGCCTGTCGCGATGCCTCAACACGTTCGACCTGGTGGCGCTGGGCGTGGGCAGCACCCTGGGCGCCGGCGTTTACGTCCTGGCGGGCGCCGTGGCGCGGGAGAACGCAGGTAACACCCTCAGGGGGTTTGGGGATAGAGATGGAACAACTGTATGGTATTGGGCGTTTTCACGAGGCGCTTTGTTATGCGGGCCTGTCGATGGAGGAAGTGGATGTGGGAGAGGGTGGTTTAGTGAGGTTCTAGTGAGATCTGTTTCTGTGTTCCTGTGTCAGGAAACGCAAAAAAAGGTTCCTTTTGGAAGGTTGTCATATACGCAGAAATATTTAGAATCATGTCCTCTTCTTCCTCCTCCTCCTCTTCTTCCTCCTCCTCATCCTCCTCTTCTTCTTCCTCTTCCTCTTCCTCTTCCTCTTCCTCCTCCACCTGCTCCTCCTCCTCCTCAACCTCCTCCTTCGTCCTCCTCCTCCAGGTCCCGCCATCGTCCTCTCCTTCCTCATCGCTGCCCTGGCGTCTGTCCTGGCTGGGCTGTGTTATGCTGAGTTCGGCGGCCCGCGTCCCCAAGACGGGCTCGGCCTACCTGTACAGCTACGTGACGGTGGGGGAACTGTGGGCCTTCATCACCGGCTGGAACCTCATCCTCTCCTACATCATAGGTCAGTCTCCGCAGAGGGGCGGGCCCAGGGGAGGGGGGGGACTCTGTGATTGGACACGACCGGCGCCTCCGTTCCTCATCACTGTTTCGTCCCATGCCTTCCCATCGACCCCGTCCTCTGTCTATGTCTATCCCTCTATACACTTTCTCTTTCCCCACTCTGTGATTCTCCCCCAGCCTACCCTGCTTCCTTCCTTCACTATCCCTCCTACCCCCCTCATTCCTTCTCCCTCCTCCCTTAATTCTCTAGGTACTTCCAGTGTCGCCCGGGCGTGGAGCGCCACCTTTGATGAGTTGATAGGGAAGCACATTGAGACGTTCTGCCGACAGAACATGGCCATGAAGGCTCGGGCATTCTGGCTGAATACCCCGACATGTTTGCTGTGGTCATCATCATCACCCTCACAGGTAGCACACACACACACACATGTGATCTGAAAAGGGTCGTTTAAGGTCGCTTCAGGGAATTCAATACATGGGCATGAGGCACGCAAAAGAGAGGAGACACGAGGAGCAGTGGGAAACAGCGAAGAGGGGGAGAAGAGAGGGAAGACAAAGGGAGAAGAAGAGAAGAGAAAAGGAAAGGAGGGAAGAGGAAAAAAGAATGGAAAGAGCAGAAGGGAGACAGAAGAGAAGGGAAGAAGAGAGGAAAGAAGAGAAGAGAGAAGAAGAGAAGGGAAGAAGAGAGGCGAAGAGAGAAGAAGAGAAGTGAAGAAAGGAGGAAAACAGAGCAGAGAGAAGATAAGGGCAAGAGAGTGTAAAAACTCTAAGCTATCAAGACTCTAAGTGACGACTATAGTCACCTCTCTCCTTTCTCATCCTACTTTCTCCTCTCGTCCCCCCTCTCCTCTCTCTCCTCTCCTTCTCCTCTCGTCCTTCCTCTCCCCAGGACTCCTGGCGTTCGGGGGGAAGGAGTCTGCCATGGTGAACAAGGTGTTCACCTGCATCAAACGTGTTGGTGCTGCTCTTCATGGTGGTGTCTGGCCTGGTCAAGGGGACGCTGAAGAACTGGCACCTGGACCCAGACGTCATACTGCACCCCAACACCACCAACTCCAGCTTCAAGTGAGCATAGGCACACACACACACACACACACACAGACACACATACACACTCAAATATGAATAAATTATGATTGTCATGAATAATTTCAATCTAGTTAAACTCTATCTCTCTAACTCTTTCCTTCTCTTCCACCCCCCCTCCCCCCCATCTCTCCCAGTGTGTCGGAGCCCTTGCCCAGTCCGGAGAGTTTAGGAGTGGGCGGGTTCATGCCCTTCGGATTCTCGGGCGTCCTATCAGGAGCCGCCACCTGTTTCTATGCCTTCGTGGGATTCGACTGCATAGCCACCACAGGTCAGTACAGGACGACTGTCCATCACGCCTGTCAGTCTCTCTACCCCCCCTCCGTCCACCTGTCCTGTCCCAAAAGAAAGAAATCAGAAATTGAAAAAGGAAGAAATATGATTCATTGGATTGGGGGCGGGGGGGGTGGGGGGAGGAGAATAGATTGCATTCTGAAAGGGGCTTTGTCTTTAGGGTGAGGGGTTCCACAGGGGGGGGGGTATGGGTGGACGGAGGAGGAGAGGTGTGCATGTTTGGTTTGAGTGTTCGGCCTCCCAAGTACTCCCGGCTCCGTTGCCAGGGGTCTCTGACGCAAGCCTGAGCAATAACTGACAAGATCTGGAGTTTAGGGAAGTTAAGTTTGTCCCTTCTCACACTAGCCTGATCTGTGGGCATGGCTGGCCCCTGCTGTGTGTGTGTGTATGCTCGAGTGTGTGTGTGTTGTAGCACAGTGCCTGCTTTGTTTACCCCAGCTCAAGGTCTCTGAGATGGAGGGTGTGTTTATTATGCCTCTCCCCCTCTCTTAAACGCACGTTGCCCACCCCCTCTTTTCCAGCGCTGCCATTGGCTCAGGGGGCCTCTTTGCCTGTCCCATGGCTTGTATGGGCAACTCTCATGTACTATGTATTTCCCCTCACACACACACACACACACACCTTCCCAAACCACCCCACCCCGAAAACAGTTCTGAGCTGTAGTGTTCAGTTGGCCAGCGCTGGGCTTAGTTGGCATGAATACGACACACGCACACACACGCGCACACACACCAATGCCCCCTATTTAAGGTCAGCTCTGAAGACCCACATGCTGTGTCACACCATATCCCAGATTACACACACACACACACACAGCAACATCAAGGAACACACACACCAGCCACCCCGCTTCTACCTCGCGATATGTTCATTCGCACTCTTCGCTCCGCCGGCACTCATGCCTCGACCCTCAAGCCCTACATTCACGTTGCATGAGACCAGAGACTGGGGTTCACCCGGGACCCCCACACCCTGACTGAACCCCCCATAACGCCTGGCTATGCTCAGCGTCCAGACGCTCGACAGCCGGGTCCTCCCACAAATCAGCAATCGATGTGCACGTTCTCCTTCCCCCGGCCCCCAGGGCAAGGTCAGAGTCAGGGTAGGCAGCCCCCTCTGCTCCCCCCCCTCCCTCCCTATGCCCCTCAACCCCCCCCCCACACACACACACACACAAACACAAACCAAAACACATATGTAGTGGAGCTCTGTCTCCCTGCCTGGGTTGTTACATAAAGGCAGACAGGGGAACCAGATTGGGCCGACCCAAAACCCAACTCTGACAAACACACTCCATGCATTCTGTGTCACAGACACACACACAAACTAAATGTGTTTTGGGGGTTTGGCCATCTCCGCCAACGACCGCGAAACGAGAACGACGTGTACCATTCGGAGAAAAAGACAAGGAGTACTGGTTCTCCGTGTGTGTCCCGTTTTTTACGGTCCCCGCGGAAACGGTGGCTTCAGGGTTAGGGAGTGTGGTTTAATTACCATGGGTGAGATAATGGGAGGGAGAACACCCAGAAAAAGAACAATCTGTCCCACAAGTGTCTGAACATTTAAGCTCGTCTGTCGTCCCAAACCTGTCGGTTGCTGGTGCATGCTGGGTAATGGTATGTACAGTATGTGTGTGTATTAAAGGCAGGGTAGGTTAGATTTTTGAGATTCACTTTTTGTCATATCTGCTGAAATACATTATCCATCCAGCAATCAATAAATCTAGTGCTCTGACTGTAAATAAAGTAAATCTGTCCTGGCCGTCGCAGGACTATAATAAACACAACCAATCATGTTGTTCGAACCGAATGGAATGATTGGACAGGCTACTTGTCTGTCAGTAGTCAGGCAGCACGTTCACGTGTTTTGGAGGAGTGGCTTTGAAAAGTGAGGCAGTGGGTATATGTTGGGTTGGATACTGTCAAAGTCGAGACAAAATCACTTGTTTTCTCTTTAACCAACCAACCAACCACCCCCACTTCATCCTTCCCCAAATCCCGACCCAAGGCGAGGAGGTGAAGAACCCCCAGAGGGCCATCCCCATCGGCATCGTGTCGTCGCTGCTCATCTGCTTCGTGGCGTACTTCGGCGTGTCGGCGGCCCTGACCATGATGATGCCCTACTACATGCTGGACAAGAACAGCCCCCTGCCTGCCGCCTTCACGTACGTGGGCTGGGAGGGCGCCACCTACGCCGTGGCCGTGGGCTCGCTGTGCGCCCTGTCCACCAGGTGAGGAGCTTTCACACACACACACACACACTCGCACACACACCCTCGCACGCACACATTTCGGAAACCAAGCACCTGTCATGAGGTGAACATGTACTTTGTTCTCTCTCGGAACACACACACACGCAGCGATGGTGTGACAAGCACAGACCGTCTGTGTGTGTGTGTGTGTGTGCGAGTGTAAATTTAACTGTGGAGGGTACTCGACCCCCTTGGCTAAAAATACAAGCGGGGAATTGGCGAAGCATATTGCTCCATAAATCTTTCTCTCCGCAGTTATGTAATGCTGACTCAAACTCCTACCCCGGGAGGGAATAATGTTCTTACTCTGTCTTCCAACTTTTCAACTCAAGAAAATAAATGTTTGGTTTCATTTAGTAAGAACTGTTTGTATACGTTTATTGCCTGAGAACAGTATCAATATACCCTAATCAAATTGTCCGCTATAATGTAACTTTTTTAATCTGTTTCTGATTAGTTTTTGATTTGTTATTGATTCTGTGTGCTTGCCTGATTGAAACTCTCTTTCATCGCACGCCAGGTGTTAGCTAACTCATTTATTTTCCCACCCACCATTCACACAACCAATCCAAATCATCCTAATATCGTCCTACTGACTACCTGAGCTGGCTGATGGGCTGTCCCAGCTGTCCGTCACAGCAGGAGCAAGGGAATTTGGGAAACAAAGTCCCCGGGGGAAAATACTTGTTCTCCTGCAATTTACCCTTTTGACATCTAAAGCATAAACCAAACCAGATCCCATATTAGACTCCTACCCTTGACCCACACACCAGTGAACGGGAATAAACCCACGATGTTGTCATGGCGATGATGACACCATGTGGCTTTAAGGAGGCGACCTCAGCTCTGATTGGCTCTCCAACCAGGACAACATAGAAACCGACAGTTAACTTGCATGGTGTGTCTATCTGTTTGTGTGTGTGTGTGTGTCCATGCATGCGAACGTGTGGGCGGGGATGTGCGTGCATGGGTGTGTGTGTGTGTGTGCTTCTCCCCCGGCAGCCTGCTGGGTGCTATGTTCCCCATGCCTCGTGTGATCTGGGCCATGGCCGATGACGGCCTGCTCTTCGAGTACTTGGCCACGATCAGCTCGCGTACCAAAACGCCGCTCGCCGCCACTCTCACGTCCGGCATAGCGGCAGGTGAGACTCCACTAACACGCACGCACCCTGTCTCCATCCTACAAAACAGACTTCCTAGAATGTCCGGCAGTTGCTAAGTACTTGAGGTGTGCTTGATTTATGTTACAAGTCCAAAGTGGAGTAAAGTATTTGGGGCCGTGAGACTTCAATCGAGTGCACCCCAAAAACTCATTTAGTCGATAGATGTCGGACGCAAGTCTGGTTCTGGTCAAGTTCACAATAACCTGTAGATTTCACTAACGTCACGGTCAGGTTGTGGACCACAGGTGGTAACACGCATGGTCCGTTTATGGTTTGGTTTGGTGGGGTCAGGTCGGGGGTTAACCTGCGGTCAATGCGTTGCCGTGGCGGCTGTTTCCATGACTACTGCCTAATGCCGAGCACCTGTTCCTATTGGATTGGGGGCTGTCACATGGTTTCTGAGCATGCATCTCATTGGAGGGAGAAGAGTCTAAGCTTGCCCCCCTCTCCCCTTGTCCCACCGCTGCAATACATAGCACTGTTTTCATTCCTCCCTTCTTTCCTCTCACTTCTCCACCTCCTCCACCCTCACTCCCCTATCTCTCCCCTACCCTCCCGTACGTTTTCATCTCTCTCCCTCCTTTTCTTTCCTACTCTCTCTGTCTCTACACAATCCCATGCTCTCCCTTAAAACCTTTCTATCTTCCTCCTAACTACCCTATCTCCGCCTTCCCTCTCAACCTCCCTCCCTCCCTGCCGACTCTCTCTCTTTCCTATCCCACCCTTCCTGCCTATGCCCCCTTTTCTCTTCCTCTCCTTCCCTCTCTTCCCCCAATCCCCTCCCCCCTCAGTCTGCTGGGCTCCATGTTCCCCCTCCCCCGCATCATCTTCGCCATGGCGCGGGACGGCCTCCTCTTCTCTTTCCTGTCGCGTGTCAGCGAGAGGAAGACGCCCATCGTGTCCACCATGGCCGCCGGGGTCATGTCCGGTAAGAGAGGAGTGGGGGGGAGGAGGGAGAGACGGGGTGAGGGGGGGAGACAGGGAGGGAAATACAGGGCGAGAGGGGGCGAGGGAGAGGTATATAGACAGGGTGATGGGGGGGGTGTAGGGAGAGACAGGGTGAGGCGGGGAGGGAGTGAGCGAGAGACAGGGTGAAGGAGGGAGGGAGAGGTATAGACAGGGTGAGGGGTATAGACAGGGTGAGGGGAGGGAGGGAGGGAGAGGTATAGACAGGGTGAGGGGGGGGTATAGACAGGGTGAGGGGGGGTATAGACAGGGTGAGGGGAGGGGGTGGATAGGTATAGACAGGGTGAGGGGGGGGGTATAGACAGGGTGAGGGGAGGGAGGGAGGGAGAGGTATAGACAGGGTGAGGGGGGGGTATAGACAGGGTGAGGGGAGGGGTGATAGGTATAGACAGGGTGAGGGGGGGGTATAGACAGGGTGAGGGGAGGGGTGGATAGGTATAGACAGGGTGAGGGGGGGGTATAGACAGGGTGAGGGGGGGTATAGACAGGGTGAGGGGAGGGGTGGATAGGTATAGACAGGGTGAGGGGGGGGTATAGACAGGGTGAGGGGGGGGTATAGACAGGGTGAGGGGAGGGGTGGATAGGTATAGACAGGGTGAGGGGGGGGGGTATAGACAGGGTGAGGGGAGGGAGGGAGGGAGAGGTATAGACAGGGTGAGGGGGGGTATAGACGGGTGAGGGGAGGGGTGGATAGGTATAGACAGGGTGAGGGGAGGGAGGGAGGGAGAGGTATAGACAGGGTGAGGGGGGGTAGACAGGGTGAGGGGAGGGGTGGATAGGTATAGACAGGGTGAGGGGAGGGAGGGAGGGAGAGGTATAGACAGGGTGAGGGGGGGGTATAGACAGGGTGAGGGGGGGGTATAGACAGGGTGGGGGGGGTATAGACAGGGTGAGGGGAGGGGGAGAGAGAAAGGTGAGAAAGGAGGAGGAAAAGGGGACTCCCATTGTGAAGGGCAGGGTGAGCGTACGTCTGGATGTCTCGTGTCTCTGGAGATGAAGATGATGATGAGGATGATGGTGGTCATTAGGAGGCTGGATACTGATGTTCGGTTCTTGTCTGTCGCGAACTCTAGAACTTACCACGTTTCTTGACTGAGATATATGCCACACGTGGGATTCAGTATTCCAAACCATTTCAAGTCTCTTCTGGTTCAAATCGATCTCGCTTTCTCCCTTTCTTTCCCACACTCACTCCGTCTCTCAACATTTTCCTCCATCGCCGTCATGGCGTTCCTGTTTGACCTGAAAGACTTGGTGGATCTCATGTCTATAGGCACTCTACTGGCCTACACCCTGGTGGCTGCCTGTGTGCTGGTTCTCAGGTCAGCTCTCACACACACACACACACACACACACACAACACACACACACACACACACACACACCTGGGACTAGATCATGTCTAGAGAGTGTATATTCTAAACCGGATGTCTGTGTTTGGCTTGCATGTGTGTGTGGACGACGGGCTTGTGTGTGTGTGTGTGTTTATGTATGTATGTATGTGTGTGTCTGTCTGTGTTATGTATGTATGTGTGTGTCTGTATGTGTGTGTGTTCATGTATGCATGTGTGTCTGTGTGTGTGTGTGGGGGGTGGGTGGCGTACGCATGCCAGGTACCAACCAGATCAGCCCAGCACGACCTATCAGATGGCCAACATGCAGGAGGAGGTGGAGCTGAGCGATGGCATCAGCGCCCCCAGCATGGGCATCCTGCCTGGGGTGGAGGAGAGACTGAGCCTGAAGACCGTACTGTTCCCCCAAAACACGGAGCCCTCAGCCCTCTCCGGGTTCACCGTCAACATCTGTGTCAGCGTCCTGGGTGGGAGAGCATGCCGACACACACGCACACACACACACACACATACACACACCAGACCTATGTACGTTCTGTTTCGAGAGACTACTCCATTGTGACGCAGTTTGTTCTCGTTTCCTGTACACTCCACCTCCCTCCTCCTGTCCTTCCCTCTCCTCCTGGCCTCCTCCTCCTCTCCTCCTCCTCCTCTCCTCCTCCTCCTCCTCCTTCTCCCCCCTCCTCTCCTCCTCCCCTCTCTCCTGATCTGCAGGGACGCTGGTCCTGGTGTTCAGTGTGCTGGCGGTGCAGGGGGGCCTGGCGGTGTGGAGCATAGTGGGCCTCACCCTGCTCTTCCTGGTGTGCATGATCATCACCATCGTCATCGGGAGGCAGCCCGAGAGCAAGACCAAGCTCTCCTTCAAGGTCCGCACCCAACGTCTCCACCCCCCCTCTCCTCCTTTCCTCCCTCCTCTTTCCTGTCCTCCTCCCTCATTACCCTCCCCCTCTTCTCCCCTGCCTCTTCCAGCCCACCCACCCACCTCCCTCCCCTCCTCCCGCTCCCCCCATGTCCCTTCTCTATACACCAAAGCGGTTTAAAACGTTTGCATGTGGAGGGGAGTTTTCTCAATACAGCGAGAGCAGATGTGTGTGGGAGGAACAGCTAGCATGCTAAAGTCAGCCCTCGCTACTTCCTCGTTTGTGATGCGTATTCTTCCCAGGTGCCCCTCCTCCCCGTCCTGCCGGTGGTCAGCATGTTTGTCAACGTCTACCTGATGATGCAGCTGGACCGGGGGACCTGGATTCGCTTCGCCATCTGGATGTGCTTAGGTAGCTCGCCGCCGAGCGTCCCCAAACACCCGCCACGTTTGTTCTGTTCTCTCCCTGCAGAATTCAATTCTTCTGCGCTTGCGTGATAATGCGCTTGCGTGTTTACTATGTCACGGTGTGACGGCAGTGCCGGGGGGGGGAGTATAAACTCTCTCCCTGCTGAGTGTGGTCAAGTTCCTAGTTCCTGTTAACAGACCCTGTGTCCCTCCCCCAGGCTTCGTCATCTACTTCGGCTACGGCATCCACCACAGCGCCGAGGCCGCCCTGGCCCGCTCCTCGCCCGACACCGAGCTCAACGGCTACAAACCCGCGCACAACCTCGACGACGAGTCGTTGTCGCCCGAGAAGGAGGCCTTCCTCCACAGCGGCCTGGAAGGCCAAGGGGAGGACGACGGAGAACTCTAGAACTTGCAAACCCCCCCCTCCCCCTCCTCTGCCCCCTCCCCCCGCTCCAACCGCACAACCCACCCCTCAGCTTGACCCACAGTCTTGTCTATCTGTCCCAAGCGTTATGAACGTTATGATGACCTTCACGAGTGAACCTATTGAGTGAACCTGAACGCTACACGAATTCCGCGCTCCCTCGGTTCACTGACTCTGGGTGGACAGAGAGCTTGCGGTCAGAGAACTTGCGGTCAGAGAACTTGCGGTCAGAGAACTTGCGGTCAGAGAACTTGCGGTCAGAGAGCTTGCGGTCAGAGAACTTGCGGTCAGAGAGATTGCGGTCAGAGAGCTTGCGGTCAGTGCCTGGATAAAGCCTCTCCTACCCCTGTGCTCACATGCTGATGTTGCGTTCCCAGGAGGGCCTTTGTGTTATATTTGCACCCTCAAACGATCCTCGTCCTCCCCTTCCCCCATCAGACTTCAGAGACATGACATGCATGCAGTAGGCGAAGCTGTGGAGAAACTGAGAGCCACGGGCGGCCATTTTGGCTCTCCGCCATTGTGTCGCCATCGCCTGTGGCTCTTGTTTGGATATTAACTGTCTAACTACGAGCTAACATTTTGTTTTCTCTTCCATTTTAAACCAAAATATACATTTGATTTGCTCCGGTTAATTGTTTTGCCGTTCGTCTGAAAATAACAGTAGATAACAAATCGTGTCACCTTGCAATGTCAGTTCGGGTGTTTATGGACCTGTATGGGTTGAGCACATGGCTTGTAAAAAAACTCTTTGCCACAGAGATGTGCTATCTCTTGTTCACCACCAGATGGCGGTATAACATCTCAGGCAAGAACCAATTAGATATTCATCTAATTGGAAAAAACTGCTGTTCGAAGTTTGCCTATGAATAACAGAATTGCATATGGATGCAGTAGTGTTATAACACTCGTAGAAAAGAAATGAGTATTAATTTCAATGTGAATATAAATACCTGATTAGGGGATATGTCAATGCATTACTATAGGTGTGTATTGATACCTAAATGGTATGTAGGCCTACTGATACCGTGTTTGCGTGTATTGAAACCTAAGTGGGTTGAATTGACACAAAATCAGGTTGTATTGATCCAGTGCCAGAGGTGGGTGGCGGTCGTGGTTCAACACAGTGTTGGACCTCGGCAGGTTGTGTTCCTCCAGATCCTCTAGATCGTCACAGTGCTGGCTGCTGTGTCCCGACGCGCCCTCGCTAGCGGAGGCGTCACCCGCGTGCCTCGCTGTCACTGCTGCTAACCACGAGAAGCGTGAATCTAATAGGCCCAGTGGAGGTCTTTTGTTCTTTGATGTTTTCAACAACCACAACACAAATTGTGGATGGTCTGGGTTTTGTTTGTGCTTTGGTGTAACCCTAACTACGGACTAACTTCCTCTTTAGACCGATTTTTAGCAGTAGCTAAGTTGGTGACCACTGCACTAAACATCTGTTTTTGTTTGTTTGTTTGTTTATTTTTGTACCCTGGGGGTAGCTGGAAGGTGTTTTGCGACATCGCACACAGATGGAGATGTGTGTAGCCATTTCTGAGCCTATAGTAACCAATGCAATTATATAAACTAAAGAAATATATGCAAATATAAACCAATGGTGAATAATGTTTTATAGTTTTAAAATGGGTGTAGTTTGTATAGCCTTAATAAAATATCTTATTAAAAACCATAACTTTGTCAATCTTGGTAAAGAAAAACATATTTGGAGGTAGGCCTATTTAGCCCGGTAAACATGTTTGTTTAACTGTTTTTTCTAGAATAGTATGTATGGTACATGTTGCAATATGCACAATCAATTTTCTGTACATAAAGTATGGTTTATATTTCTTGCAGTAAATCATTTGTAAGTTGCACAAATCCGCTTTTTTTCAGTAAGTCCGTTGACGACGAGTAGACAGAGGTGCCATTGTCTATTCAATTGAAAGTGAGATATCGGAATGATTTGATTTGAATGTGTTGAAATCTCAAATTGTCTGTATCTCTAGACAATAGACTATCTCAAACTAAACCCCAGCGGTTTTGGAAAGAAATGGAACGGACCCTGCTTTTTTGGAACAGCCCTTCTGCTTGTGTTAGGCCGTGTGTGGATGATATACGCAGATAATGCTTGAGTACGGCACTGCCCCGTCGCGCAGCGACAGGAGATCCGTCTTTCCTGTCCAGAAAGGGGGCCATCAACCTGTCTGACCAGAGACCCTGACATATCAGATATGACATTTCCTAAATCCAAATCACCCGTATCCCTGGCGTATCTTGTGGTTGTTTGTCACTGTGTGTATGGAGTTGTGTTGCGCTGGACAATGTAAATGTGTGTGCGTGTGTGTGCGCTTGTGTGTAGACTGTTGTCTTTCCGGTTTAATGGTTCAAGCAGTTCCCTTAGTTGTGACCTGCTTTCTTTTATTTTCTGCTGTAAATAAAACAAGCTTTTGAAACTTTTAAGACGTTGTCACATTAAGTCTATAAGTCAGCTCTGCCCCTTAAGTAATAGCCTACATGTGTAGGCCTGATGCTCAGTGTTTCTGTTAAATAAAATATAAGTAGGCTTGGTATTCTCTACAGAATTGTACTGGGGTAGTTGCCTATTACTGCTAACAATTCGCTGTAAGATTTTCTTTGTATTGTCTTGTTTTTTTGTTTGTTTGTTTTAGTTTGTTTTAGTACTTTATGAAATAAGTCGCCATTCTCTTGCGGCACCTCGCCCTGCGTGCACGTTCTGTCGTGTCCTGTTACCGTAGCACAAGCCTACCTGCGTCAGGTGTTTACGTCTGCAATACTGATCTCAACCAGCAGAGAGCACCTTTGTGTCGCGAGCCCAAGCATGTATGGAAAACTAAGAGGTTGGCTACCGTCAGACTGCACCGAAGCATCTTGCTGTGGCTTGCAGCATCAGCACCGCGTCTCTTCTCTTGGAGCCGTCTCCAACTCATTCCATCTCCGGTCGGAGCGGGCTAGACGCGTCCGTGTGGCTTCTTTCAAAAGGATAAAGATATTTCTCCCTCAAACAGGATAACGGTGAGTTTTTGGTTGTTTTATGTTTTATCTAGATTGATTTGCAACCGGAGGAATATTGTAAACATACCATTTCCGTTGTAACGGAGAGATTGGAAAAAAACGCATGTTTTCCTATAAGGTGGTGAACGCCGCTGGCTTGCAGCAGACAGTGCAGATTTACCGAAACATGTCACCGAATCTGAAACAAACATGTGACTCAAAAATCATAATTGTGTCTCGTTTCAATCAGTAAAGAAAAAAAAATATATATAATAATCTGCAGACCATATGTTAACAGTCCTACATTATCTTTCAGATGTATTGGTAGAAAAGATTATAATTATAATTCAAAATAATAATTTTGTCTTGTTGTTTGTCGTTTTTTTTTAATAATCATCCGCAGACCATATGTCAACAGTACTATATTATTTTTCAGATTTAATGGTAGAAAAGGCACTGGCTTTATTTTATCCTAAGCATTTTCTATCAATATATGGAAATACATTTATGCTTTTTTTGTTTGTGTTTGCAACCTGCACCCGGGGACACAGAAAACATTGTGTAGCCCACCCAATGAATATGTATATAATCATTGTCTTGAACTAGATTTTTTCGCACGAGGCGAGCTCCCATGGAATGTTGGGCGAGAACGAGGGCAGGGGTGCAAGCTGGGGTTGAGATGAAAAGCGGAGGTAAAACTGTGAGAGAAGCATGAGAGAGAGAGAGAGAGAGAGAGAGAGAGAGAAGAGAGAGAGAGAGGGAGGCGCGGAAGGAGCGATGAACGGAGGTGATCGTCTCTGAGGATAACGATAACGATCTATGATAGATTATCCAGGCTTTACATCTGACCCGCGCTTGATCCACTCCGCTGACAGGATATAGTCCCACCAACGCAGGGAGGCATGGAAGGGGGGGGGGAGAGAGGGATGGAAAAAAGGTGAAGATTGGGTTATGGTAAATGTTTTGCGCTGCTGGATCGATGGGGCTGCTCGTTGATGTGATTAGTTGGGCCGGTGCGCGACTGGGCGCTTCTTTGTGTGTCCCGCCTGTTAGCTACAACCTCTGTCGGAACAGCTGGAACATGCTGCGCACTTGGCCTGTATACCCTCAGGGTTGGAGGTTCAAATCCCGCTCTCGCCCAATTGCTCGAAATCACTCAGCCTAGAGGAGGGTTTAGCCCGACAAGCGGAGAGAAAGAGCGTAAAAGGAGACGGAAAGAGAATAAAAGGCTGGACGAGGGAAAGTGTACCCAAAGTTCAAATGGCGGCTCTTTAGCTCAGGTGAACACACACACACACACCCACACACACATCTGAGATAACAGACTACACAGGGGGCTGCCTTAAGAAGCCTTTCAGCCTCTGTCTCCCATGGTGAGCTCTTTGTAAAAGCCTTCCTCCCCTTCTCTCTCTCTCTCCTTTCCTCCGCTCTGATACCGCTTAGCCCTGCTTGGCACTCACACTCCAGTCATAACTGGAGCCCTTCTCTCTCTCCCTCCCTCTCTCACTTTCAGTCTCTTTCACTTTTGGCACATTTAGCCTCTCCTGCATGCTCTCTCTTTCTCTCTCTCTCACACACACACACGTTCAGTCTTTCCTCTCTCTCTCTCTCTCGCTCTCTCTCCTCTCCTCTCTCTCGCTCTCCTCTCATCTCTCTCTCTCTCTCATCTCGATCTCTCTCTCTCCTCTCTCTTCTCATCTCTCTCTCTCTCTCTCTCTCTCTCGTCTCTCATCTCTCTCTCTCTCTCTCTCTCACACACACACACACACCGTTCAGTCTCTCTCTCTCGCACTTTCAGCCTCTTTCTTCCTGTCTTTTTCAGCCCCCGTTATTGCTCTCTCTCTCCTCCCCTCCTCCAGGCGCCGCCCCCTTCACCCGTCCGTCTGCATCTCCACACTCACTCCTTTTATGTTATATTTTATTTATCTCTCCCTGCCTCTATACCGTCAGCCAGTAGGAAGCAGGAAGGAAGGAAGGCAGGAAGAGGGGGATCGGATGAAGAAAGGATGATAGAGGGATGGAATGCCTCTCTCTCTCTCTCTCCTCTCTCTCTCTCTCTCCCATTCAGCTGTCTGTTGCTTTGATTGATTGCTGTCTGCCAGTAATGGTGCCCTTGAGAACATTGGATACCTGTCCTCCATTGACTTGGGTGCTTGTGTGTGCAACTCTGTGTGTGTGTGTGGTGTATGTGAGTGTGTGTATGTGAGTGTATGCCTCCGTCTCTGTGTTTATTCTTGACAACTGACTTGTGCTTCTGTTACAATCGAAGCTGATACTTCACAAGAGCAGTCTTGATACAGAACTTCTGGCCACGGCCTGTGTGTGTGTGTGTCTGTGCGTGTGTGTGTCTATGCGTGCGCGCGTGTGTGTGTGTATTTGACCTCCCTCATGTCTGGGAGCCAATCAATACTGTGGATCTCTGCCAGAGAGCGCACCATGCGCGCAAACCTCCATGAAAATCATCGCTGCCATCGAGTGTTTTGGTTTGTGTGAAGGAACGGAATGTGTGTATGTGTGTGTGTGTGTGTGTGTGTGTGTGTGGTGTAGGTGTGACTGGGTGCAGGGAAAGAAAGTATGTGCCACCAGCCTGCAGTGGTGCAACCTTCAAGGTCACTGAGTGGGAGGAGAGGAATGGAGAAAAGAAGGGGGGAGAGAAAAAGAAGAGAGGAGAGGGGAGGAAAAGCAGAGGGGAACGGAAAGAAAACGAAGGAAAGGAGGGGGGAAAAGGAGGCAAGGAGCTGCGAGGAGAGGGAGAGGAGGACGGGGGAGGGAATGGAGAGAGAGAGGAGGAAAAGAAGAGAGGGGCGAGGGGAACAGAGGAAAAGAGGAGAGGAAAGGAGAAGAGAAAAGAGGGAGAGGAGTCGAGAGGAGAGGGAGAGAGGACAGGGGGAAAGAGGGGCATGAACAGAAGGACAAGGGAACTCTCAGTGCCGGAAGGCGATGTGGACAAACAGAGAGAGAGTAGGGCAGAGCAGAGAACTGTGTCAGTGTGCTTCTCAAACTGTGTCACTGTGTGCGTATGTGCATCTCTCCCTGACTGTGTGTGTGTGTGTGTGTGTGTGTGTGTGTAAGCCAGCACTGTGTTCTCTCATTAACGGACCATAATGGAGGCGGTTCTAAACTGTCAGTAATTGGATGTTATTTATAAACACCAGTGGTCTGGCGGGTGAAAACATCCCCTTTGTCCTGGAAAGAGAGAGGGAGAGAGAGAGAGAGGGAGATCGGGCAGAACAGAGAGAAAGAGAGGCAAGAAAAAAGTGACAAGGGAAGAGGGAGAGAGAAGGAGAGAGCCCGGTGGTCGAGCACATTCCTTTGTGATGGCAAGAGACTGAGAGAGAGAGAGAAAGAACAAAAAAGAGAGGGGGGGAGGTAATTGAAAGAGAGAACAGGGGGAGGATGAGTTGGAGTATTGACCGGTCGCTGGGATATTCGATTTCACTTGCGCGAGACATTCCTCCTCTGTATGGGAGAGAGTATATCAGTGTCTCTTCGGTCGCCCATGTGTGGCGTTCACACATACACACACACCCAACCTGGTGAATTTATCACTCTCTCTCTGCATCCTAATCACCCACCAACCTAGTTTCCACAGTGTTGTGAATCATGTATGAAGCCTAACATCTCACCTCTCTCTCTCTCTCTCTCTCCGCTCTCTCTCTCTCTCTCTCCTCTCTCTCTCTCTCTCTCCTCTCTCTCCTCGCTCTCTCTCTCTTGCGTGCGCACGCTCTCACACGTGTGCATCTGTGTGTGCGAACGTGTGTGTCACAGCGAGGGAACCCGTGAATATGGTGCTAACGATTGGCAGGTTCCAGCATCTTCTCTCACTGTCCAGCTGGACACACCTTCGCTCAAGAGGGCCACTCAGAATAGGAGCCTGTTGACATTTGTTCTGTGTGTGTGTGTGTGTGTGTGTGTGTGAGTGTATTGCGTAATGGTTCTTTGTGTAGACATCCACAGACGTGGGACAGGGGGCTCTGCGGTAGAAATCACCTTAGCTCCTCCCACAGAGACGCAGCGCAGTGTGTGCGTGCACGTGTGTGTGTGTGTGTATCCATGTGTACCGTTCGCGAGGGATGGGTAAAGATGAGGAGGAGAGGGGAGAGTGTCCGGTCTGGTCGTTGTACTACTGCGCTGCTATTGGCTGAGCCCGGCCACCCCCCCGGATTACGGAGTGGGGTTAACCCTTCCACGACGCAAAACATGTGGAGAGAGAAAGAGTGGACAAAGAAAAAGAGAGAGAGACAGTGACAGAGAGAGGGAGAGAGTCGGATAGTCGTTGTGGGTGTTTTGTTAACTATCGTGTGTGTGTGTGTGTTGTTTAGAGGTTCTTTCAGGATGCATCAGACACATTTATTGCCAGGACACAGGAACGTTAAAGGGAGAACCATTGAAATGATTGTCAAGGAAGGAAGGAGAGAGAGAGAAGGAGCGGAGGTGACGGCTGTGAGCTGTCCTCCCCTCACCTCTTTCTCTCTCCCAGACTGAAAGAGGTGATACAGCTGAAGCCTTAAGAGACCCATAAAAACACAGCCGTCTCTGTGAGGAGACAATGTTGGAGAGAGAGAGAGAGAGAGAGAGAGAGAGGAGGAGTGTAGGAGGAAGAATAGGTGAAGGGGAAAAGTGTAGGGCAATCTTATGTCAGACAAAGGAAGAGGAGAGAGCGGTAGTTGGAGGGTAAGAGAGAGAAAGAGGTGGAGAGGGAAGGGAGAGGGAAGTGAGAGGGAGAGGAGCGAGAGGTAGAGGGAGATGTACGAGCGGGCGGGAGATGGAGTAGTGGAGAGTGAGCGTTCTATGTGAGGTATAGGCGAGTCGGAGGAAAGAGAGAGAGAAGAAGCGGTGTAGGGTGGTTGTCTATGATTCTGTCATTGTCCTCGGAGCTCTTTCTGACTTCCCAGACTGGCAGGAGGAGTCTCTGAGATGGGGGTGTGAAGGGTGGGAGAGTTTAGTAGAGAGACAGATCAGAGTCAGGCCTGTGTGAAGGCAGTATTATTAAAGCACATGTTCAGATTGTATGGGGGAGGACTAGGTGTGTGTGTTGCGCATATGTGTGTGCATGCCAGATTGAAGATGGAGCAAGGTGGTGATTTTGCATGCAATGGAGAAATCAGCAGGATTGTGGGGTGGAGGACCTCAGGAAGGTACCAGTTATTGAAACATTTGTGTGTGCGTGTGTACTTGTGTGTGAGTGTGGTGTGTGTGTGTGTGTTGTGTGGTGTGTGGTGTGAGTGTGTGTGTGAGTGAGTGTAGTGAGTGAGTGTGTACACATGTGTGTGTGTGTGTTGTGTGTGTGTGTGAGTGAGTGTGAGTGAGTGTGTATGTGTGTTTTTCCCTGTTTTGTGTGTTTGTGTGTGTGTGTGTATTGTGTGTGATTCGAGTGTTACTGTGTGTTGTGTGCGTGTATGCGTGCCGCAGAAGAGGGTGTGTCCCAGAGTTCCACTTCCTGAGGTTTTCACAGCAGAGCAGAGGGGCCTGGTAGCCAAGCTGTCGCCATGACAAAGGAGTATGGTTGATGTATGTGCTTGTGTGTGTGTGGTGCGTGCCACCAAGCCTAGTTTTTCAGGAGTGTGCATTTGCAGATTAGAGCTCACATCCTTTGCCTGTGTGTACACAACTGTGGTGGGGACTATGCAGTGTGTGTGTATGTGTGCGTGTGTGTATGTATATGTGTGTGTGTGTTCTGTCCTTTGTGTCCTATATATAATATGGACGGTCATAGGATGTCAAACGTAGGTTCAAGAGTCACGGTCAGATCAAGTTCAAGTTCTTTGAAGGTTTGAAACAGCCAGACAGATAAACAGATTGACTGACGGTTAGATTTGATATACAAACAAGTATTGAATAACTCTATAGCCTTAACACTATATAACACTAACAAGATTCAACGTGTGCGTGTGTGTGTGTATGTGTGTGCGTGCATACTGTGTGTGTGTGTTTGTTTTCATTCGTTTATCACTGTGGGTAGATCAATCCCATTAGAGGCAGTCTGCATGTTGTCAGGCTGTGTGTGTGTGTGTGTATGTGTGTGTGTGTGTGTGTGTGTGTGTGTGTGTGTGTGCACTAAGGTAATAGCAGAGAAATAATCAGCTTTTATGAGCACAGCAGTATCTTGATTGTGTGGAATATGACCCCTATTTGCTATGATGAGACAGACTCTCTGCATGAAAATCTTGTTACACCCCCACCTTGTGTGTGTGTGTGTGCGGGTATGCATGTGTGTGTGTGTGTGTGTTGCCTGGGGTAGACCGGGTGTGTGGCTGCGAAGCCCTGGAGGAAAGAAAATAGGATTGATCACCTCAACCCTGTTCTGTTATTAGAGGTGAAAGAGAAGGAGGAGGGAGGAGAAAAGCTAAGAAGAGAAAAAAGGATAGAAGGAGTAACGGCAGAGAGAAGGGTGGTGAAAAAGAAAGAAGAAAGCATGAATAAAAAAAAGAGATTCAACTCCAAGAAAGAGGCGATCCGAATGTGCCGATTCATCAAGATACAGTATGAAGTCCAGAACATCTTAACCAAACCTGTGAAAGCTTGAGGCAAAGGGTTAAACCCTAAATCTCCATATTGATTGTTGTTGTAGCACTTACGGAACACACAAGCTAGCAACCCCAATTCTATTTTGAGCTAGCTAGCTAGCTAGCACTGTACCCCTACTGAGAATATCAACAGTGTGGGGTCCTGGTGAGCTATCTCCTTTGTTCTTTGTCTCGCTTGCCTGGTTAGCCACCTCAATGCTAATCAGGAAATCCTTGCGTGTGCTAGGATTATTATTCCCCGTACATGGCTAGACTGAGACGGGGTTAGGATTACACAAAGATAGACACTTTTTGCTCTTTGGGCACAGATTTTCCCCACACACCTCTCTCTCTCTCTCTTTCTCTGTCTGCTCTCTCTCTCTCTCTCTCTCTCTCTCTCTCTCTCTCTCTCTCTGTCTGTCTCTCTGTCTCTCTCTCTCTCTCTGTCTCTGTGTCTCTCTGTCTCTGTCTCTCTCTCTCTCTCTCTCTCCTCTCTCTCTCTCTCTCTCTCTCTCTTCTCGTCTCTCTGTCTCTCTCTGTCTCTCTCTCTCTCTCTGTCTCTGTCTCTCTGCTCTCTGTTCTCTCTCTCTCTTTCTGAAACACTGAAAAGAGATATATGGGATTCCCAACGCTCATGAAACTGAAGGGACGATGTTTGTAGGGTGAGATTGTTATGAATAGATCCAAGTTGTGGTCGTGTGTGCGTGTTATGGTTTATTCTGGATGTGAGATAACACTGAACACATCAACACGTCTCATGAAAGCAGAGCGCACATGGTCACACACACACTCTTGTACACACACATACAGACAATTCATTTATGAAAAGTAATGTTGAAACAACAAATGTATGCCCAGACACATAAACAGACTCACTCTTTTTTTATACACATAAACATAAACACACACACAAACAACACACACACACTCTCTCTAATCCACAAGGCAACTCCAACTCCACTGGTGTTTTATCACGGGATCACTGCTACACTGCACATTCATGTAAATCCCTTTGCTAATCTAATGATGCCATGTGCTAACACCCAAGAGTAAATAAATGATATGTGTGCTTTCGTGTGTGTGTGCGCGTGTGTGTTTGTTCGTGCAGCTGTTTCATTGTAGTGGCATGCCCTTTTATGAGCGACAGGGTGAGTTTGTATTTGTGCCTGTGTGTACGTACCTGTGTGTGTATGTTTGTATGTCCCTGTGTGTGTGTGTACCTGTGTCCCTACATGTGTATGTGTGTGTGGGTGTGCATGTGTGTCCCTGTGTGTGTGTGTATGTATGTCTGTGTGTGTGTGTGTGTGTGTGTTTATGTATGTCTCTGTGTGTGTGGTGTATGTGTGTATTCTCCAGGGAGCAACAGCCCTATAAAACCTGTCTCCTCTCCAGTGGGGGAGGAGACAGATAAAGCCAAGTGCCAGAGACAATGGCTCCTGTAATAATCCATGTGCTACTGGACAGCCAGCGAAGGGACTGCTGCTGTGTGTGTGTGGTGTGTGTGTGTGGGTGTGTGTATATGTGTGCTTGCATGTGTACCCGAATGTGTATGTCTGTGTGTCTGCTGTAATAACCCGTGTCCGAACAAACAGCCAGGAAAGAGACGTGTGTGTGTGTGGATTGTTGTGTGCATGTGCCTTGAGAGTGTGTCCGTGTGTGTGTGTGTGCGTTGTACTGCATAAGGCAGTGGGCATCTGTCTTTGTCTCTGTGTGTATATATTCCATGGGCAGTGTTGAACAAAGAAAGACCAGCGTGGAATCAGATAGGCCACGTGATGCGTGTACCTGTTTATCAAAGTCATGATGTCATCAGCGGGTCATTCAGAGGTGGGATCTGCAGCAGTAAATCTAAAACTGATCTAGAA